>PVIC010019770.1:0-30213 GCA_004025085.1 Thryonomys swinderianus | reverse complement strand
TTTTTTTTTTTTTTGAGACAGGGTCTCGCTTTGTAGTTCAGGCTGGCCCTGAGCTCACTATGTACCCTCAAACTCACAGCAATCCTCCTGCCTCTGCCTCCTGAGTGCTGGGATTACAGGTGTGAGCCACCACACCTGGCAATGTGGTATGTGGTATGTGGTACATGGTATCAGGGATCAAACTCAGAACTTGTACTTGAGAGGCAGACGACAGAATCACTGAGCTAAATCCCCAGCAAGCATTGTGGAAATCTGATATATCGTCAAGTTCATCTTTTTTTTTTTTTTGAGACAGGGTCTCGCTTTTTGAAGTTCAGGCTGGCCCTGAGCACACTATGTAGCCCAGGCTAGCCTCAAACTCAGCAATCTTCCTGCCTCTGTCTCCCGAGTGCTAGGATTACAGGCATGAGCCACCATGCCCGGCTCAAATTCATCATTTTTAAAAGTGCCATGTAGTGGGCTGGAAAGGTACCCAGGAGACAAAGGCAGGAGTACTGGTGTGAGTTCAAGGCCAGCCTAAACTATAAAGCAAGACCCTGTCACAGAAAAAAACTAAAAAAGAAAAAAGAGTGCCACATAGGCTTTTCACATAATTATAAAGACCACCTTCACTTTAAAATGTTCTAAAAATACTTTTACCTTTTTCTAGCATTTTTATGCATTTGTTATATTTACATTTATGCCCCATCTGAAATTCATTTTGGGATAAGAAAAAGATCTGATTTAACTTCTTTCAGATGTTTACTCATCATCATTTTTGAACAATCTCCATTTCCTTCACTAAAACGCGTCTTTGATAAGTTGCTGCTCCCACATGTGTCGAGTTTGCATTCTGAACTTTACACTGGTCTGTGCCTAGTTGTGTTTCAGTACCTAATGGTTTTAAATATTAAAGTTCTATATGATATTTTAATTTCTGGAAGATCTAATCATCTCTCACTATTCTTCATTTGCTGAACTTTCTTGTGTTTTTGACTTATTCTAGGATTTCATTTGTAGTGAAAATGTATTACCAATATAAATAAGGAAATAGTAATAAAAATGGAATGGCACTATGATGGCAGAATATAAAAGAGAATCCCAAGAATATCTACTGAAAAGAGAACGGAAGTGTATCACCTTAAGTTAAAAACAATGTATAAAGGACACAATTTTCTACTTCAAGGTGGAAGGGAATGCCAGCTTGCTAACATGTACAGAGCAAATACTAGAGTGGGGCTGGAGGTGATCAGGCTGCAACTTTTGTTTCCAAAGATCAAAAAAGACCTAGTTTTCCTTATAAACACATTCCTCACAGATATGTAGATTCACCCTAGCCAAGTGAGCCCACAGACCGGATTTAACAGTGGTACTGACCATGAAAAATATTCAGTTGATGAACATTAAATGAATCTTCACTATGTGATGGTGCTAGTTTACTGGTAAGAAAGACAAGCAAATGCATGCCTCTCCAAGATTCATAATCTAATGGGAATGACAAAGCCCTTCAAAGAAGAACTACCACAAAAATATATTAATGGACAGGGCATAACTGTTCAAAGGCCCAAACTTTGACAATGCTCTTCGAAGGTAATACCTGCTCCTATAAATTAGTATTTTATTTTAAACTTTCTAAATACTCAGCTTATCTTACTGCAAGATCATAAAGGTATACATTTTGCCTTCACTTCATCATCTAAAATCAAATTTTACATGGGTTAAACACTATTTTTCCCCAAAATACGTACAAACTAATTTCAGTACTTCAGATATTTTTGCATGTCCTCAAAGAATGCAGTTTTGTTAAATAAAACACACTTTGAAATGTTATGCTTTCTAAATTAAGCTGGTTGAGAGTTAAATGACCAAAGTGCTTAAACTCAATTAAGAGTCACCATCACACAAATGAAAACTACAGGGATTTGAAAGCTAGCTTGTCTTTTCACCATTGTAAGAAAATGAGAAATGTTTGTATTAAGAATGTAATTACTTAAGGATTTGGACATACTTTCCCATGGTAAGAGGAAAAAATATTTAATCAACCTCTAAGTACATTCATTCAGATTGGAACAATGAGGTAAACACAGATTAATTCTTTCCTAGGGTGCTGACTTTTTCTAAGTAAGAAATCTGAGTTACTGCAGATCTCTGAAGTACTGAAAACTTTGAAAACATAATTGGTCTGACAGTTTACCTCGCAGTGTTTCAGAGAGGTGCTTCAATGTGAGTGAGGTACACTTTAGAAGACGAGCTCTAGATTCCTTTTGTGCTTCCTCACAAACCCCACAACAGGAACAAAACTTATCTTACCATAAAGGAAATTATGCCAAGGGGGCAGCATAGGCAAGATGCCTGTAAAGTTAAACCTTAACTTTGAAAATCCTAAAAAGAGGATGCAGTGCTTAATTTTCCTATTAATTAAAATGCTGAGAGATGGCCCCTTAGTTCAAAGTCCTCAAAAGAAAAGTTGAACAAATCCTAGGATTTATAACTTCATCAAACTCTTAGAACTTCTTCAATTATTTACACTCTTTTGGAATTGGAAAACAAATCAGAAATGAAGAAAACAAACTAGCTAAGTGCCACTACATCCTGAGTTGCTGAAGAGTTAATGTTTTCTCAGAGCACTGCTATAATATTCAATAGTTTCCTCTGTAATGAAAACCACTTAGACTACTTATAAAACCCAAATTATACTATGCCTCTCTCCCACAAGTAGAAAGAGAAAAAATTAAAAGATGGTCACATAATATTTCGATCAATTTTACTACACTGTCATAAAATAAGTCTAGGAAATGCCAAAGTTAAATCTAAAACACAGAAGAAGAAAACTGAAACCCCTAGCTAAACACATTTCCTGCTATACTTTTATCAAAAAAGACTGTGTCTTCATGAAGAGAACATCATGCAATTTTGGATTTGAACAATGGAATGAACAAAAGCATTCTTCTCACTTGCATGCTTTAGATCATAATTTGAAGCAAGTTATCATATTGATGCAATTTTCTACCCTATAAAAGAATTGCAAAATACATTATCTGAAAAAAATCTTAGTTTAGCAACATGTAGGTACACCGAATTCATTCTAAAAATGACATTCCCTGTGATATTCAGAGGTTAAAAATATCTCAGTATTGGGGCCAGAGATTTAGCTCGGTGTTCTGGTGCCTGTCTAGCAAGCGCAAGGTTACTAGTTCAATCCCCGGTAACCACAAAAAACAACACCGGATGTGGTGGCTCACATCCACTGGCAATCAGAACCACATACCACAAATGCCAGGCTTGGTGGCTCAAAACCTGTAATCCCAGCACACAGGAGGCAGAGGCAGGAGTACTACTGAGTTCAAGGCTTGCCTAAGCTACGTAGTGAGCTCAGGGCCAGCCTGAACTACAAAGTGAGACCCTGTCTCAAAAAAAAAAAAAAATCTGAGTGTCATAACTCACTGAATAACAATCAGTGAGTATATAAAAGATGCATGAATAACAATCAGTGAGTATATAAAAGATGCATGAAAAAGTGTGATTTCATAATCAGTAATAATTTTAGCAAAGATGCTTTAAAATAGATGAAATTTTTTAAAAATTTCAAATGAAGAGATAGCAAGCTACATCAGGAAATGTTTCCCTCAATAAAAGATAAGTCTGGTTACAAATCTGAACTTCAAAAACAAAAGTCGTACTAGTGACATGGAAAAAGTTAAAAAATGGTTTTGGCAAACCTTGGCAACCAATTTTTTTGCAATGTTTTTAATTGATGTAATTCATGGACCTTAAATGTCACCTTTGTAAAATATACATTCCGTGTTTTTACTGAATTTCAAAGCTGCATAGTGATCATCACTAAGTCCATAACATCTTTATCTTCCCAAGACACCCCATACTCATTAGCAGTCACCCTCTGTTCCTTCATCCTGCATCCCTAACAACCATTCATCTCCTAGAAATTTACTTAAACATGTATATTTCCTCACACTGCTGTTTCCTATTTGATTTAGAGTAAAATATAAAAACAGGACACAACCTACAGGTGCCTAACTGGTGCAGCCTCATTACCTGTCTGGCCTGTTTTCTGGGATGCGCTACTCTTCTGCCCGCTGCTTGGCCTCCCTGTAGCTCCTGGAACCTGCCAGGGCTCTCCCACCTTTGGGCTTCTCACAACTCTGCTCTAGTTTGTTCTTACATATATTCCCAATATATCTTCATATTGTAATTTCAATAAAGCCCATCTCTCATCTTTTTTCCTCTAAAGGGTTTAGCAACTTGTAACATTCTTAATAATTCCTTTACTTATTTATACCTATATGGGATTTCTTGTTAGGATGTATGGTCAGGGACTTTTTAGTCTGAGGTGTTCACGCCTGCATTTCAAAACTTTCTCGGTAAATAACTGGATGAATGAACACTTCACTTCTATTATTCCTAACTTCATTCTCTAAACCCAGCGTGTTACCTTAGTACCTCCCACCTTGTACAGTAACAGGGCACACATGAATCACTACGTGTTCACTGAACTCCTACTTACAATGCAGTGCCACCATGTTTTTTAGAGTAAGCCTAGTTCCCAAGCTTGGGACTTCATTGAATTATCACCAAATGCTGAAGTTACATTATCATGAGATGGTCTATGAAAGTTAATGAAATTAAAAAAGGAGGTTTATATTCTAGATTAGACACTATCTCTGTGTGTCCATTTAAGTTTTTTCTCAAAACTGAAAATATTTCCTTATTTCTCTGGCATAAAGGACCAGAGCCTTTCACATTTAGTTTCACAAAAAGGGGTGGGGCTAAGTCGGAAATGTGCCATGAGAAAGGGACTCTTCTGCTGGCAGAGCTGAGTGCTGCCAAGTTGGAGGGTAATAACAATAACGATTCCTATTTGTGTTCATTGAGAGCACTGCCCTACAACAGTTCTGTACATCACTGGGTTAAATCTCACAATTACTTAAAGTAATGAAAGACATCATTTCTATTTATAGGTAAAATAAGATCATTCAATGATAGTGAACTAGATTCTTTGCTTTTTTTTTTTTTTAAGGTACCGGGGATCGAACTCAGGTCCTTGTGCATCCAAGGTTGGTGCGGTACCACTTGAGCCAAATCCCCAACCTGTGAACTAAAGTCTTGATCCCTGTTCTCGCTCTATACCTAAACCTAAAAAAAAATCATAATTCTTTAAAGTATCACAAAACAATTTCAAAAATCTTGCAAATTACACCATAGTTTAATATGCACCGAGACTGTGCTTGGCTTCCAGGATGAGAAGATGAACTGAGCCTTGGAAAGTTCATGTTATCTGCAAGGAGAAAGGAGGCCACCGTGCCCAGTGACTCTCACAGCCAGGGAGGAGTGCAGGACGATAGCACAGGGCACTATGCAGGCACCAAGGAGCAGCGTCAGACAGCAACACTGAGAAGTGAAGACTACACATAAGCTGCTGGTGCAGCTAAAAGGTGAACAGATCTGCTTTCTCTGGAGCAGCACAAAGGTCCACTCTGCAGTATGTCTCCAAGGCTGAGTAGCATCATGTACAAAGACAAGCACTCGCCCACAGCAAGCACAGACCTGAGACCTACATGGCTGTCTGCCTCCCGAGCTCCCAAATACTTGTCCATCAAAATTTCACCAAACAGGAGATGAAAAGAGAAACACCTGTTTCATCTTTACAGCTGGAATGTGCTCCTGTGTCTTCATGGTTTAGAGAAGCTTTCAAAATAAATTTATATTCAGTATTACATTCAAAATGTTAACGTTAGGTTAGCTACAGAGAGTCACTGCATCTTTTCTCTGAACAAATGCCAATTTCCATAAACTCAAATTTATTACCAATATCCTTCCTCTTAATACAAAATGATGTATCTGAAGCATGTTTCAAGTTCATGAAAAGTTCCGTCTACAATCTATTATCTGAAGAAATTTTATCAAACTCATAGTTTTAAAATTATATTATAGTTTCTTTTATCTTATTATATTTTCTGTCTTGCTAGATTTCCATCAAAGTATTTCTTATAATTAAATGTACAGTTCATCAGAAATAAAAGAAAAACTTACTATTTATATGGTAATGAAAAAGTACTCTTAGAAAAATCCTAAAGAAAACACTGAAATGATGAACCATTCCTTTTTAAATGAATTCAGTGCTTAAAAGGTCTACTCTCTGATTACAGTAAATCCAGAAATACATTATTTTAATTTCTGAAGGGCTTTAACATATTTTAAAAATCTTTTCTCAGCCATTATAAGAAATATTTTAACCCATAGGTATTCAGAACTACATTTTCAAAGCTGACATATAACAATTCTTTGAATATTACATTTTTTGTGTAAGTTTAAATGACATAAATGAAAAGTTATTTCTTTAATTAAAGGATTTGAGACTTTGTTATTTTTCTCAGAAAAAAATCACAGAAAAGAAATGCTTTCATATGATATACACTCAAGTTAGCGTTCTTGGCTTTTAATTGGAAACATGTGGGGATGGGCTTGGCAGATTGCAATAAAATTGAAGTTACCAATTCACACCCTGCCATTTTGAGGGTATTTTGTTTTTATAGTTTTCAAATCAAAACCAAACAGACTTTCCTTTGAACTCTGGTCCTGGACCAAGATTTTTATGAGATTTTACTCTCAAGAATACTTTATAAACATTTTGTAAAATAGGAAGGATTTCATGAGTATTTGAGAAGAGGTTAAACCAGAAGTTTGTTTTGAAAGTTCAAGTTAAATTAAAATGTAAGAACACCAAAAAGATGAAACTATTTAACTACACACCCACCCACATGGAGTGAATACCAGTAGCACTGAACAAAAAAGAAAGATTAACATATAAGTCTTTTATCAGGTAAAATTGATCAAGTTCCCATTTTCCATAATAAACCTTTTGCTAAAATCAACTGCTTAAAGAGAAGCTCGAACACTGCCAAAACAGAGTAGTTCAAAATAATCCATTAGAATGGACTGCACCCCCCAGAGAAAGCAAGCCAGAATAAGGGCTTATTAAATCCAGTCCTTTCCCTGAAAGACAACACCAATGGAATCCCATCCACAAAGTAGTACAGCAGACCCCTTGCTCCTGATTTCATTACATAAACAGAGATTGACTTTATCTGTTCCCAAGAGAGTGCTTCAGAAGTAACTCTAGCTGGTCTGTTTTCAAAAAGTGTGTTTGGGTTGTGCCGCGCTCAGCTGGTGAGGTGAGCTGAGACCAGTAAAGACAAAGGGACTAAACATCTGAATCCATTTGTGTTCCCCAAATTCTGAATGCCAACAGATGTACTCCATGTGCCGCTAGGCTAAGCTTTGAAAATTTAAAAATACATGATTTTTCCACTGACAAACAGAAAGTAATGGTAGTCTGTGTTTCTTTAATTAAAATCTAAGGGTTCTCAAAAGCTTCCAGGACCTACTTTAAAGCTGCTTTAAGACTGAGCTATTTATTTTGCTATTGGCAAATAATACAAAATAAAGATTCTAATTCAGTTTTAATCATAATCTTTTCTTTTGGAAACCCTGAGTTAATCTTTTTTTCTTCTAAAAAATACAAAGAAAGCTTGTGAAGAAAAGATTCAGAGAATCAACTTACAGTCCAAATTTAATTTCAAACCGAAGGGTCACAAGTTGAAAAGGATGAGAAAAAAAGAAAGATGAAGACAAAATAATACAGGTTGGAAAAGAAAAAAACCCAAAACTTCAATTTCTGTTAGAGTACATGTTCATGTAAATATTCATGTACGTGTACATGTGGTACTCACTACATGGCAGGAAGATTGAATCTAGTGTCCATTTGCTTTTTAAGGCTGCTGCTGCTGCTGCTAGGAAGACGGCACTCAAAGGCACTGGTCCTGCCACTGTCCTAGCGGAGGCATCCTCACCTAGATGGTAAAAAGGGCTAGCCCAAGTTTTCCTCCTCCTACCCATCTTCCTACTGCTACCAGACAAGACTGACGGTGGAAAGTCCCTATTTAAAACTCTTTACAAGCTCTCCAATATCTGCAGTAAACTAGGTGGTTATTTTTAACTAAAACTATTTCATAGGCCTTTATGTGATAGCACTGTAATTTTAGTTATAGCTAATACATTATACAAGATAAAAAGCCACCACACATTCAATAATGCTTTTAAGCAAGTTTGGATTTTCTAATCACAACAGACACTATATGACTATAAAAATAACAGTACGATATTCACATGTGTATGTCCTTGGTCCATATCCATGGTATATATGTGGATTCAGATCTCTCTTAAAAGATCCCTAGTTTGGACATTCCAGGGATGTACCTGAGGACCTGGCACAAGATCTGCTTTCAGAAGTCTACTGTTTTACACACAACACACTGCGGGACCCTCATGGCTGGGCACGAGTTATCTTCTGCCTGGGTGGCTACCCATTTGATAAGACTGCCCACTCTCCACCTGAGTGAACCTAAATACTGCCTGCTCTTCCTTACCAAGCCTTCCTTTGGAGCTGCTTCACCTCACTCCCAACTGTTCTCGTTCCCAGGCTGAATCATGCCTGCACTGTCATTTCTGCATTCAACAATTATCATTTAATAATAAATGTTCATGCTAATGTCCTGGGCATACCATGATGAACAGTAATAACATTACCAGCCTAAGTGTTTGGGTGTCTTCTCCCATAAAAGGGAGCCAGACTTTTAGGACATAACCACTCACAAATGTAGTATTACCAACTGGGATAAACACTATCAAGAAAGAGCACATTGGTACAACAGGGAAACTTAAGTAGACCAAGAGGTGGGTGATAGAGCTGATGCTCTGGGAGATACTATCTGGTTTTCCACAGATGTTTCTTCTAAAACATCACAAAAATCTTTGCAGTTACCTGTTTATATGATCTGTGTGTCTAACTTGTGTGACATCACAAATTCCAATTTGGAGTTTCCTGAGAGCCGGGAGTCCATCATTTCTTAGCATTCCTTGTGCCTAGAATTCCTTGTAGAATAGACTGAATTCTCACTAAATACTTACTATTTAGTGAATTAAGTTGTGTCAAATCGTATTTCTTAAAGAGAATGGGAGGATCCTAAAACTTGATGTGGCTTAGGCCTCCTTAGTTTTTAAGTTTCATTTTAGTATTTTAAAAAAGGAGAGGGGAGACAGAAAAAATTGTGACTTGATGAAGACTAATTAGTGCTAAAGCCAAGATTAGGAGCATGATCTTTGCACTACTCTGTGTGTGTGTGTGTGTGTGTGTGTGTGCGCACGCATGCGCACACTGGAAACTGAACTCAGGACCTTGTGCTCATGAGACAGACACGGTGCCACTGAGCTACATACAGCTCCAGCCCTGGACTATTCTTTAAACTGATATATCCTGAACCAAACAAATGTTAAAGAAAAACCAGTTCCCAACAAATACACTTCATAAAGCCAGTAAAGTATCTCTAGCCCTTCATATCACTAATTGCAGCTGTTATTTTTTCCAGGATATGAAAACAGTAAACATTCTGCAATGCCTGAAAACCTTAATCGTAAAGGTCTGATGAATGGCACTCCTGAGAAAAATAAGAACTCAGCTATAACCCTGTATGCATCCCAGGGGTGTGATCTTTGATAATCATTCTCTTTTTTTCCCCTACCTGATGGAAAATTCATTTCAAATGACTTAAATACTTCAAGTTTAAGGATAACCCTTTTTCCCTCAACCATGCAGCAGTAGGGGTCCTTGGAGAATTTACATCCTTTCCCGTTGGAGGCCACCATATTCTGTGTGTTCTCAAAGAAAGGATTTTTTGGAAAGCCAATGAAATAGTTTTTGTGGAGTTCTTCCACACTGGAAAATTCAAAGGAGCCTTACATACAGTGACCAAATCAGGTCCATTTTATAGAATAGTAGTTAATTTTTTGTGTGTGAAAAGGTAAGACATTATAAACACCAAAGTTTTTTGAATGACAACCTGGCATACCCTACTTCTTCACTCTTTATGAGGCATACAGCCTAAAACACCAGTTATCCAAACTCAACCACATTGTTAGTATGGACAGAATTTAGTCATAAAGATCCTTGAAAGCACAAGAATCACTTCTAATTACAACTATTTATTAGCCCATTACAAAAGCACATATACATAAAACACAAAAACATCTTTACAATGTAAGGGTTGTATATGCTCAAAGTGTTAACTTTATATTAAAATACACATAGATGAGGGAAAAATTTCCAGTGGCTACACCATTTAAGTACTTGTATAAAGATACCTATCTTAGACTCCATACAGAACAATACATTTCCCTAAAATTTTAGGGACCCATCCATCAACTTTCTATCTAGTAACAGTTTGGAGAAATAAAAATAATCAGTTTATCACATAAGAACTTTCTGGAAATACCATAAATAAAATTGAACCTGAAATCTATAACTTCCAGATGTAGGAACGTGTAATTTGGACAAGTTACTATTATGGATAGCCTGAAATCATAATAATAGTTAATAGTAACAGAAGATTAGGGCCTTGATGTTAAAAGTTTGGAGTGTTAAGTATGTTTAGAAACTGCTGATTTATAGGCCCAGGATCTATCAGCTATTAATCTATTGGCATCTCATGATGCCACATCTAACTAGCAGAAGGTGCTGCATAGCACATCTTCTAGCAACATTTTCTGGTATTATTACGAGCATGCCAATCTCAAGATATTTAATGTGTCTGTACCCACAGCAGTTATCCTTCCTGATGCTCAGTTTGTCCACATTCTGGCCCCTGAGAGCCAATTTAAGTTGTCTGAATGCTTGTAATGCAACGCCACTGTTCATGACAGCTTCCATGCTTTCTAAGTTTTTATTTACCGGAAAACTATTTGTTAAAGAGCTTTAACTGTCCTCAGACGTCACCGTGTGCTCATGAGCAATGGATGTGAAGATCCATCGCTAAAGAAGCTGAGCTTGCATCTGGTTATTTCATGTTAGTCTTGGGGAACAGTATGATCTTTGAGTATCTGAGTCTCCACTTTCTCAAGAAACAGCATGAAGCACTTGAACAACAACTATAAACAATCTCAAAAATGGACTTAAACATGAGTTTTCCAAAGTACTTTTAGCAAAATATCTATCCCTAATGAAATGGCCTATTAAAACAACCCCAAAAAGTGGAATAACTCCAATGTTTTAATGTTTAGTTTTTCAAAAACTAAATAAATGTTCACTTTTTCTTTCTATAATGGTGTTACAAATTTTTAGCAAGCATATATGTCAATATTAATAAAAATAATAACAGCCTAATACTGCTTACTATCATCTAAGCACTGTACTGCTTTCCATGTGCTACCACATCAATCTTTGCGATGACTCTATAAGGGGTATTGATTATAGTCTCCATTTTACAAAGAGACAGTAAAGATTATGAAAGCTCAGTATATAATCAGACATGAAATGGAGATCTGAACCCACTGCTTCCATCTTTAGAACCAGATCTTCACTCTTCTTCTAGTAGAATGGTACTTTAAAATGTATGAACATTACTTGTGGTATAAGTTTCAATAGCCTTTCATCTAGTGACCTGTAAAGAGTTACACCTAAAATATTACAAACAATTGAAATTATAGAATGTTTTAAAAATCCTCATATTCAAAATAATATAATTCTTCCACTATGTAAAAGGCTGTAAAGAAGAAGATATTCAGTGTCAAAGGCCACAGATACTTATCACAACAGGAAGAGGTATCATTTGTGTAGAGATCTGGCAGAAACCACCTTAACCACTGGAGCAAACTTAACATGATCGACACTAAAACAAGCTAATAGTGAAAGACTTGATATGAGGTCCTGAGGCTGATAAGGTTTCACCTGAGTAGTATTTCTGCCAAAAATGATTAATCTGAGTAAAATTATCAGGATGTAAGGCAGAAGAGGGAAGTTCTAGGGAGTTCACTGAGAATTCTAGGCCAGCCTGGGCTACACAGTAAGCTCAAGGCCAGCATGAACTAAATAGGGACAACCTGTTTCAAAAAACAAAACAAAACAGAACAAAAAAATAAAGTAGTCTATAAATAAAGTTTTTCTGGAACACAGTCATGCTTATTTGTCTACAAACTGTCTATGGCTGCTTTTGCTACAGTGGCAGACCACAAGACTGCAGGACCATAAATATTTACTATCTGGTGCTTTAACAAAGAAAGTATGCTGACCTTTACTGAAAAGGAATGTGACTGCGAGGGACAGAGATTTCATTTTCCAGAAGACAATGGGGACTCTTGGGTCTGTTTACCTTGAAATATTCACAAGTATCTATTCTTTCTTCACTTTTCTAAATATATCTCAACAGAAAGTTTTTTTTAAAAAACCCACTCCAATTATTGAAAATTAGGGGTGTACACAGGTGATAACATTTCCTATGTTTTTCAAATTAAGTATGTAAAATAGTGGTTTTTTTTTTAAAGTTAGAATCTAGGTTTTATTTGTAACAAAAAACACAGACTATGGATGGCTAGTTATGGAAACTACATGCATCAACTTGGGCAAGTCAGTTTGAGAAGGTTCCAGAAAACAAAGCAAAACAATAAGCAGTCCAAGCAAGCAGAACAAGAATTTTCAACTCAAGCAACAGTAGTATAACACAGGTTCAAGAGCTAGATTCCAGAAATTAGGAGGTCTAGAAGAATGCATGCAACAGCTTATGATTTAATGTTAAAGTGGCAACTGTAGATGTGTACAGGCATAAAGCCTTTTCCAGCCACTGTCCAGGCTCACTCTGACGCGTATTATTTGGCAATACTGACTTGTCAGTGTTCAATCATAATGTGCTTCAGTATCTTCAGCTGTCATTTACAGTAAAAGCTACTTACGAGTGGTGATTAATCAAAAGTGGTGATTAATCAAAAGCCCCTGGGCCAGAGGGTTAGCTCAGTGGTTCCGGCACCTGCCTCGCAAGCGCAAGGTCCTGAGTTTGATCCCTGGTAACCACATACAATGCTGGGCGTGGAGACTCATGCCCACCAGCAATCAATACCACATATCACAGTGCCTGGCGCGGTGGCTCACGCCTGTAATCTCAGCACTCGGGAGGTAGAGGCAGGAGGATTGCTGAGTTCCATGCTTGCCTGGGCTACACAGTGAGCTCAGGGCCAGCCTGAACTACAAAGCGAGACCCTGTCTCAAAAGCAAAAAAAAAAGTGCCCCTTAAAATGCCTATGAGAGAAAATTCTATTCATTAGCTAATCTTTAATTTGTGACCAAACCTTATCTCTGAGAAAGCACTACTGTCACTTTTGGTTATTAGTTTATAATGGTGCAGTGAGAACTAAGACACTTAATAAGTAAAGAATCCTTCTGGATTTTTACTTTATTTTGCCCCAATTATAGTTTTCCTATCCACAATTAGTTCATCGATAATTTTTTTGTTGTTTTTTTGAGACAGGGTCTTGCTTTGTAGTTCAGGCTGGCCCTGAGCACACTATGTAGCCCAGGCAAGCCACCGCCAACTCAGCAATCCTCCTGTCTCTGCCTCCCGGGTGCTGGGATTACAGGCGTGAGCCACCACGCCCGGCACTGTGGTATTTGGTATTGACTGCTGGTAGGCGTGAGTCACCACGCCCAGCATTCTATGTGGTTACCAGGGATTGAACTCAGGGCCTTGTGCTTGCAAGGCAGGTGCTGGAACCACTGAGCTAAGTCTCTGACCCATCAATAAATTTTTTATTGCCAGTTTAATATTTAATTAAATTTTATCACCGCAGTAAGTAAAACTGAGTTGAAAAAAACAAAATACATGTAGGTATACGAAATTCCAGTCTACTAGCAATAAGAATTCAGTATTCAGATTGCCAAGGGCATCACTGAGTAAGTTTTACAACCAGTACATAAAACAGAATCACAAGGCACACAATTCAAGGTGTAGGGCAGAGATAACCCAAGCAGAGTCCCGGTAGCTACACCAGGATGAAACTGATCTATCTACCACACCCCACTTCAAGGATAGAGGGTTGCAATGACAAGGTGCATTTGTAGGGAATTAGGAGACCCCAATTAGAAAAAGTGGAATGAAGACAACACAGAGCCACTGTTGCATTAAATACTTAAGAGAAAGTAAATCTCTAGAAAAAAAGTAAATGGAAAGATAGTCATGTGTTTTCATATGGTTTGATGAAGGCTTCATTTTTTCTTGCCAAATTGTCATCTTAAGAGAAACATTTGAGAAGAGAACTTACTTCCCTTATTACAAAAGGGCTGAAGTCATTGAGTTATTCAATTTTCCTTATAATCCTCTTGAGAGCTTGCAAACTAACCTTGGGAAGTATTGAAAGAACAAAAGTAACCTTTAATACAACTTCAAATTAAAATAGTCACCAGAGATCACCACATTGCCTCCTAAAAAGTAGTATAAAATGTATGAGTACCTAAATAAATCCAACAATTATAGGAACAGAGAGACAGATTTATATTTTATCAGTTTATAAAAACAACTAAAGGCAGTCAAGTTAAGTGAATTTTTAGTGTAAAAATTTTAACACATACATAAAAATTAAAACTGAAAATCAACTGGTTTATTTTTCTAAAACGTGAAGAATCTTTTATTTTATGCATGTTTCCTGTTCAATTTTAAGTAGCTTCTGAGATTTTGCTCTACTATTCTTGGGAGAAAATTTCCCAAATGATTTGATATACAACAATAATGGATAGGACACAAATGTGTAAATACCATATCATTCCTCTGGTATGAAAAATTGAAGGTGTAAATGAGTTCCAAAATGTATAGTAGGTATTGTGAAATAGGAAGAAAATGTTCAAAAGGAAAGGGGGAGTATAGGGATTAGAAAAGAAGGGGAAGAAAAAATGTAATGGTAAAAATAAAAGGAAATATAGCTATGTACATAGGAAGTGGGAGGTTGGAGGGAGGCCAGGGGAATGGGAAAAAATGAGAAGATGCATCAACTATTGGTACAAACTCTCAGTGTTTAATGTCATCACAATGTGTATATAAAATGTACCAATAAAATAAATTTTATAAGAGAACAGACTCTTTATATTTACCATGACTATGTTAACTGGAAAAGAAATAATTTTGTGACAATTAATTTTGATAGTCTCCAAAAGAAATATACAAAAAGAAATACATCATATTTATAATGAAAAAATTGAAAGAATTGTGACAATATGTAATATTAGACCCTACATAATATTAGAACTTTTGCAGTCATTTTAAGTAGCTGTGGTGGTCCATTCCTGTATTCACAGCACCAAGGAGGCTGAAGCAGGAGCACTGCTGTGAGTTCAAGACCAGTAATAGACTCCATAGTGAAGGAAGAGCTAGCCTAGCACTGGGAATTTGGCTCAGTGGTTCCAGCATCTGCACTACAAAGACAGACCCTGTCTCAAAAAAACTAAAAAACAAAGTTACCCTGAACTACATAGTGAGACCAACCTCAAAACAAAACAAAACAAAAAACCCTTATGTACATCTACTTATAATACAGGAGAAAAGGTAGAGAAAATTGTATATATCATCTGATAATAGTAACAACCAACAACAGTATAAATCATGTAAATAATAGTATGTATATTTAAAAACCTAAGAAAATATAACAAAATGTTAACAGTTATTAGTCTTGCATAAGAGAATTATAGGCAGTTTTTACCCATAATAATCCCTTAATTTATTCCCTTTTCCCCAAGGGGAATTAATTCAACTTTTTTTAAATAAAAAAAAGAGTAGACTGAAGAGCAAACAAAATAAATAAGGGAATAATAATTTTAAGAAAAGTACTTCTGGGCCGGAGGGTTAGCTCAGTGGTTCCAGCGCCTGCCTCGCAAGTGCAAGGTCCTGAGTTCAATCCCCGGTAACCACATATAATGCTGGGCATGGAGACACGCCCACCAACAATCAACACCGCATACCACAATGCCAGATGTGGTGGCTCACGCCTGTAATCCCAGCACTCGGGAGGCAGAGACAGGAGGATTGCTGAGTTCGCGGCGGCTTGCCTGGGCTACATAGTGAGCTCAGGGCCAGCCTGAACTACAAAGCGAGACCCTGTCTCAAAAGCAAAAAAAAAAAAAAGAAAGAAAGAAAAGTACTTCTGCATTAAATGACATTCCACTCCAACTTTAATATTTCTTATAACCCCAGAAACGATATAACTTCAGACAGTAAAAGAGCTTTTAGATGTTCTTCTAGGAATTGACACTATTTTACTTGTGAATATGTAGCACATCTGGTCTTCCAGCAGTTGTACAAGATTAAGTAAAATTCAACAGCCCCTCCATCCCTTGGAGCCAATCCAGAATAAGGAAACACAGACTTAATTTTAAAATGAGCAAAAGATCTGAAAAGACACTTTACCAAAAAAAAAAAAAGACACATTTGTGTGTGTATGGCAGAAAAAGACACAGAAGATGCTAAATATCACTTGACAGTCAAGAAATACAAATTAAAAATATGAGATACTACCACACACCCAGAGGATGAGGAGCAAGAGGAAACTCTCCCTTGTGGCTGGTGGGAATGAAAAGTGGTTCTTCTACTTTAGAAAATGATTTGGCTGTTTTTGATAAAGTTGAACATCAACCTATTATAAGTGGTAATTACATTTGTGTTTCTGAAGTGATCTGAAATTGGATGTTCAGACAATTACTAGTACAGGAATGTTTATAGCATTTTATTCATGACTACCCCAAACTGGCAGCAATCAAGATGTCTTTCAATAGCAGAGTGGATAACTGTGGTACATTTGGATACTGCACTACTATTCAGCAATAAAAAGGGAGAAGCTGATGATGTACAAAGCAGAAAAATGGATTATGTAACTAAGTGAAAAAACCCCAACCCCAAAGCGTACCTATTACATGATTCCATTCATAGAACATTCTGAAGAAGGCAAAGCCATAGGAACCAAAACCAGATTAGTGGTTCCTGTAGTGGAAAACTTTAGGGAAAAACAATTCTGTATTGAACCTTTGTAGTAGATAGCAAAACCCACAGAACTGGATACCAGAGGAGTGAATTTTACTGTGTGCAAATCTATTAAACATTAATGTGAAAAAGAAATATCAAATAGGACACTGGGAATCCTAAGATAAAATGTCAATTATAATAAATGAATCTAATTATACTACAGATGTATAACATAACTGTACTGAAAGGAGTTGGGGAATAAAGGTTCTTCTCTAATAACACTGGAAAATAGTGTTTGACATGAAGCTGCAAGAGTAAAACCTAACATCTAACATGTTGGGAATTTCTTTCCTGTCAGAGTAAATAATACACAATTATATGCCACTAAAGGATGTAACATATTAAAAAGACATAGGAACCATCATGAAGTGCCAATAAGCAAAGCTAAAGTAATTTGAGCAAGAGAATATTGGGATGTAACATAAAAGTATAAGTACCCAAGAATCCAGAGATATAAAAAAAAGACTCAATTTTTAAAATGGAGAGAAGAGACAAATTTTACACAGAAAATCTACTTAACACGTGCTAGATTTTCCTTGTTTCAAGAGGTACAGCTTAATTTCCCCCACGTTGAGGGTGAACTAAACCAAGTAACCTACTTTCACCAATTTGTCCGGAATGAGGGAAATGGTAACTACAATTAGAACTAGAAATTATACCTTAATCATTAAGATTAAAATCACTAGCAAAATGCCAGACGTGGTGGCTCATGCCTGTAATCCCAGCACTCGGGAGGCAGGGACAGGAGGATTGCTGAGTTCGCGGCGGCTTGCCTGGGCACCATAGTGAGCTCAGGGCCAGCCTGAACTACAAAGCGAGACCCTGTCTCCAAAAATGCAAAAAAAAAAAAAAAAATCACTAGCGATATCATGTGGCCGTCATGTAGGAGGCACTTCAACCATATGGCATCATTTCCAAAAACCCATCTAATTCAGTGGCACCGTGGCTGTTTCAAAAGTGCTGAGCTTGATCCCCAGTACCAAAAGAAAAATTCTAACCCTGACACAGACAAGCCCATTCTGAGGACCAGGACTCCTGACCAGAACCACCTAAGATTATTAATGTCAAAGAACAAGAATGCCCTAGAAACTGTTCTGAATCAAAGGAATATGGGGAGAAAGGGTAGTCAGAAACAGTGTGTACCCCAGACTGAATCTGGACAAAGAGAAGCCATTAATGGAAAAGTGGTGAAATCTGAAGAGAAGACTATAGTTAGTAGAAAAGTTGATTTCTAATTTTGACAAATGTAGTGATTATAAAAATAACATCAGGGGAATGTCTTGCTTTCAGGGAAAAGATGAAAAACAACTCATGGCATAGGATTCTACCAAGTCCTGTTTCTACCAGCTCTTTCAGTATGAACAGGCCACAATACTTATCAACTGGAACACAGAAAAGGAAGTCAAACCCATGGCCTAGTTGTTCTTCCTCTTATACATCCATCTTGCTATAAAAGTCACTAGGGTGGCTCTTTGGGAGCTTTGTATTTGTTACTGCTGCTACTTTTAAAAGACCTCAAGATTTGCCAGCCAGATCTCCCTCCACAATAACACTGATTACCTTTAAGTTGCCATGGAGGTTGGACACAAGCCCCGCCAAAGAAAATTTAAAGTAGTACTAAGAACATCAGTGAGTTTATGGTTGCACAGTGTCATGAATTACACACAAGAAACCTCTCTCTAGTGTGTCATACAGGACAATTTATTTCAAGCTCGTTATGGTCCACTCAAAATTAATCTTTCTCTAAGTTCCTTTTTGACAGTAAGAGTCGAATTACCCACAATAACTCCCAAAACTGTAAAGCCCTATAGACCTCAACAGTAAGTCAGTAATCCTTTAAACAGGGCCTGTCAACCTGATACTACTGGCATTTTGGGCCACGTAATTCTCTACTATTGGAAGGCAAAATGTTTTGCAGCATCTATGGCCTATACTCACTTGATGCCAGTAGGAGCTGGCCCACCTAGTGGTGACAAAAACGCCTCAGACACAGGGGAGATGGGGTACCAAACTGCTCCCTACAGGGCATCACTATTTTAGGGCAAGCAGAAAGAAGGAACTCTGGATGGAAACCAGTTCATTATACTTCACTGCCTATTAGCTAATATGTAAGGTTATGAAACAAGTTGACTCATTTTTAAAAATGATTTAAATTTATATCACACAGTAATCTAAAATTTACTATCATACTCCCCAAAAGTTTATATTGTATTCTAGCAGTTATTTCAAATATTTGATTTATAATGGATTTGAATTAGATACTGCAAAGGTCTGACTCCCCTCCGAAGGTTACATTAAAACTTATTCTCCCATTGTGGTGGTGTTAAGATGGGAGGCCTTGGAGCAACAACACAAATTCAGGAAGATGGAATGTTTTGAATTTCACATACATTTTAATTGTTTACCCAAGTAGATCCACAAGTAAAAAATTTAAGGAAATTTGTATGATTATTTACATTTGGACATAATGACAGCAGCCAACTTGCCATGCAATAAAATTTCATTAATTTTAAGTCTACATTTATAGACTACTTGAAGTACAACCTAATCAAAGATTATAGAGAATACTATCTCCAGTTAACGAGTTAATTGTTCATATGGTGCTTGGAAACCGTGGTTTTCCGAAACAGTCTGAAGTGTATATGCTGCATGCTCGCTATTTTATTCTTGTAACATGGCTTTTCTTCATAAAACGAAGGGAGATTTCTAAAAAAAAAAAAAAAAGATGGGAGGCCTTGGAGAAGTGATTAAATTCTGAGGGCTCTACCTTCATGACCTGGTTGGTATCGTCTGAAGAAGTTAATGGAAACTAGCTTAGAGCCCTTTCGCTCTTCCATTATGTAATGATATAGCATTGGTAACCTCTCTTCTTCCTGTCCCTTCTACTATGTGAGGACAGAGTCCAAACTGCCACCCTGAAAGCAGACAGTGCCAGCCATCACTACAGGAATTGCCAGTGCCTGGGCCCTGGACTTGATAGGCTCCAGAAATGTGAAAAGCACATTTCTGTTTATTATGTTTAAATTACCCAGTTTCAAGTATTTTGTTGTAGCAGCACAAATGGAGTAAGAAATATTTCAAAATTAACCTATTTAAAAATAAACAATTCAAACTATGCCACCTATTCAAAATTCAACTTCATCTTATGTATATGGAGTATTTGTAATTTCAGAATTATGTTCTATTTTGCAACACCTAAGACTGAAGAACGATGCAAATGCAAGAGTATTGCCACTGTGATTTATCTGACAATCAAATACCTTTTTCACTACTTTAAAAAGAAACCATCTTTTAGTGAGCTTGTCTTTAACACTGCCAAAATTACAAAGCGACGTCCTGTAGAAATGCCAAACAATGCAACTTTATCTGACATAGACACACATTTTCGCCCAACCAGTGACCAAATGGTTCATTATCCACATATCTATACCATTCATCCAAAGATTTATTGAACATTTACTATAAAGCAGGTTTAATGCTAGAAAAAATATACGCTCAAATTCCATCTTTCCAGAAGCTTAGATTTTAATGAGACAGACAGATGGGAAAACAAGCAGTTACAACAATAAAATAAATGCTGATATCAGCAGGTAAGTTGCAACAGAAATGATACATCTGGGTCAAGAAAGAGTTAGGCAAGGTTTCACAGAGGAAGCAAACGAGATAAATTTGGAAAGTGAAAAGAGGAAAGGGAGGATTAGGAGAATAAAGCTATCAACTGAGGAATGGAAACACGTTACATAAGAGAAGGAAAGGGTCATAGTCAAAAGTCCATAGACTCATTCCTTTAAAAACCCAGGGTGGTTCTGACCCTAGGTCCCTAACACAGGTAAAGGAACGACTAAAAATAAGATAGTCTCACATAAAACCTTAGATGTCCAAACATCACAACTAAAACTTGTATTTATTTGTTTGTTGTTTCTGTTTTGAGACAGCATCTCACTATGAAGTTCAGGCCGGTCTTAAACTCCCTATGTAGCCCAGGTTGGCCCCAAACTTGTAGCAATCCTCCTGCTTCAGCTTCCCAAACTTTCAGATGACAGGAGTATTCCAGCACACCCAGCTTCAAACCTAAAATTGTAGCCAGGGATATAGCTCAAGTGGTACCAGGCCTACCTTGGAAGAACAAAGGCCTGACTGAGTTCAATCCTTGATACCGGGGGAAAAAAAAAGAAAAGAAAAATTGTAATTTTCCTTCCAAAATAATTTTACTTGGGGGAAAGTTAACCTTAAGCGCTGAGCTACTATTTGTTTAATCATCATACCATTTAGAGTCCAACATACAAGGATCTAGCAAAAAGAGCAAGAATAGGATGTAAATAATAATTGATATCACAAATATTAATACATAAAGAGCCTTTCATTGCTTTAATCATTCTCTTAATTTTATTTCCACAAATATATTATTCTATTTTAATTTAAAAGCTTCTTCTAGATTTTTGTTTAAATTACTTGGAAGAAATACACAACAGCAAAAGGGGCTTAGGTGCATTCACTGAAGCATCTGCTGGTAACAGACTGGCTAATTATCACTAAATCTATAGTTAAATTAATAATTTACTCATTTAACAGAATCAACACCAAGCCTGACAAAGGAAAGGGAAAGCTGAAACATTTTCCTGTAATACAGATATAATGGCACAGCAATAATCTAATTAAAATAACCTATAAACTGATATGGCAGTACCCTGAAGAGAATACAGGTCATTATCTAGAAAAAATAATTAGTTTTGACTCCTCATTCACACCACGCACAAATTATCTACTTTAAATAGATAATAATTTGTACAAAGTAAATATAAAATTCCTAGAAGAAAATATAAAAAATGTCTGTGGCTACAGCGTAGGTAAAAATTTCTTCAAAGGAACATGAAAGCAATAATCATGAAGGAAAAAAAGCCGACAAACTGGTCAACAATTGCTAGGGTAAAGATGTAGCTCAGGGATACAGCATTTGCCTAGCAAGAGTAAGGTCCTGGATTTAATACCCAGCACCACTAAAATAATAAGTAAATTACTAAATTAACTGAATAAGTTAAAAAACCTTTAAAATGAATTTCATGAAAAGGCACAATTAGAAAATGAAAAAGGAAACAGTGAATGATGTAAGGTACCTGTAAAGCATTTATCCAACAAAGGATTCTTACCCAAAATATTGAAAGAACTTGTACAATTTAAGACAGGACAATAGGTATTTGAGCAAAAGATCTGGATATTAGACAAAAGGACAGCAGACATACAACAAGGTGACATGATCAATAGCAAAATGCAAATCAAAACCACAATGTTCCAAACCAATACACACCCTTCAGTATGTAAATTAAGGCTGCTGGTGGGAGTGTAGAGTAGTACAACCACTTTTTTTTTTTTTGAGACAGGGTCTTTCTTGCTTTGTAGTTCAGGCTGGCCCTGAGCTCACTATGTAACCTGGGCAAGGCTCGAACTCACAGCAATTCTCCTGTCTCTACCCTCTGAGTGCTGAGATTACAAGCATGAGCCACCATGCCCAACATTGTGGTGCGTGGTACTGATTGCTGGTGGGTGTGAGTCACCACACCTGGCCTTGTGTTATGTGGTTACCAATGCAGACACTGGAACTACTGAGCTAAATCCCTAGTCCAGTACAGCCACTTTGAAAAAAATTATAGATAGTATGAAGCCAGGTAGGGTGGCTTACACCTATAATTCCAGCACTTGGGAAGCTGAGGCAGGAGGGTTACCAGTTCAAGACCAGCCTGGACTACAGGGCAAAACCGTCTCAAAAGAACAAACACCCCCATTACCACTGAAATTATGGTCAGTATGAACTAAACTTGAAGATAGAGATGCCTTCTGATCTAGCAATCTGAATGCAGGTCTATATAATCTGCATAATATACATGCAGAAATGCATACATATGTTCACCAAAAACATGTAAATGAATGTTCACAGTTGCACTTGGATTTCCAAAACCTACAGTCTATTTCACAATCAAATGGACATATAAAATGTGGTACAAATATTAAATACAAAACCACACTTAATAATGAGATTCAAATAATGGAAACTATACACAGAGTAAGTCTGGCAAGGGATTTTTTTTTTTTTTTTGAGACAGGGTCTCGCTTTGTAGTTCAGGCTGGCTCTGAGCTCACTATGTAGCCTAGGCAAGCTTCAAACTCAGCAATCCTCCTGTCTCTGCCTCCTGAGTGGTGGGATGACAGGCGTGAGCCACCATGACCAGCCAGCAAGGGATTTTTAATACCTCCTAGAGACAGTGGTAAGTAAAATAATTCTGCAATGCTGGACATGGTGGCTCACGCCTGTCATCCCAGCACTCAGGAGGCAGAGACAGGAGGATTGCTGAGTTCGCGGCAGCTTGCCTGGGCACCATAGTGAGCTCAGGGCCAGTCTGAACTACAAAGCAAGACCCTGTCTCAAAAGCAAAAAAAAAAAAAAAAAATTCCGTTACTCATCAGAAATTTTCAACTACCATGACTGATCAGCTTCCTTTTGCATTGGCATTTAGCAAGATGTTTCACACAGAGCAGGGCCATCATAGCCATTGACTAACCATGTAAACCTACAGGGTGGAGCTCAAGAAGAGCTATAGATAAGCACTTACAAGTAATAACCCTCAGAAACAGGAGATTACTTCTAGCTCCAACATGTAAGAGTGAGTGGATAGACAGTCTGAAGAGGGAGAAAGAGATACAGAGACTGGCTTTCTGGGAGAAAGTGTGTGAACCTGGTCTGGAAGGGAAGTTTCAACTTGCACACGGAGGGATAAGTGAGACATTCCAGAGGCAAGAGACAGCACATAGCCAGAGGTATGATGCATAAGGCACACGTGACAGTGACTGGCCTCCAGAATGGGACATGTGGAAGAGGAAAGCAAACCTCCTTCTTCAGTAGTTATGGGTAAGTAAGTTCAAACATTAATTCAAAAACTCCACAGATGATTGATATTTCTCAAGGACTGAGAATCAAGTACTGCCCCAAGCTATTTCACTGTGTGAGAAAAGAGGAAAAGAATGAGGATAAATAAGGTACCTGGTTGAACCTTTATTCCCCAGTTAAACTTTAACACGAGCATTTTAGAACACTTTAGAATTAAAAGTCACATATACTTTATCATAAATCTAACGTGAATTTTAATTCTTAAGTTTAAACTCGATGTTACTCAGATTAAAATGTGTTCATGCAAGCCTCTGGCAAGTCAATCATCTTAAGCTTTAACTTTCTCATCCAGTAAGTCGGAATAGTTGACTCTCATTGAAACTGCTTTTGACTCTGATGAGGCATAATTTCACATGTAACAATTTTAGAAACAAAAATTTCTGATGAGTAACAGAATTATTTTACCTCCCATAGCCTCTAGGAGGCATTAAAAATCCCTGACTAGCCTTATTCGGTGGTAATTTTTTACTGACTATGTGTAATCCATTGGACATTTGACATTTAAAAAAACAGATGCTCAATCAAAAGAATCTATTTTTTTTGCTGTGCTGTGCTGTGCTGTGGGTAACTGATGAGATCAGTTGTATTCCTTTCAGCACAGCAGTAGCAAAGTTACTACCACATGTACCCACCCATAGACATCCCCTTGGACTGAGACTAGTAAAATAACATTTACAAGTTCACTTGGTCATGAAAATATAAAAAGCTTGAAAGTTTGGAGGGGTCCAGTAGAGTATGCTTTTGCAAATACAGCTCTGCTAACTCCAATTTTTTTCCTGCTAGTTCTTTTATAACAGAAAGTACCTTCTGTGGGGCAAAGTCCTGCAGAATTCCATGGATGTTGTGTAACCACAATGAAGCTGAAGCACTCAACACAAGAGATTAATCACTGATGAATCAGCCTTTTGTTCCTCTTTTGCTGCCATTTCAGACCCTTTCTGATGTTTTCACTATCTGATGTCTGGTCACATCATATACCAAAGCAGACTGCCTGAAGTCACTTCATTTACTTTGGCCTATATTCAAATCTGGATAAGTAAAACTCCATCCAAACACCTCTTTCAGATCACAGTCAGGCCTCTCAACAGCAATCAGAGATAACATGGAAAAACAGAATTTTTAAAAATTAAACCTAACAACACTTCTATAACCTCCAATTTTCAGTTTCAAAAGCAATCAAATAGTTCTTAAATGTATCAGAAGGTGTCACAAGAGAATATAAAGCTTTGCAATGCAAATAGTAAACATCTGGAAAGCATAGAAAAACTAGGTTTCAGCAAACTAAACACAAACAAAAAAACATAAATAGCTGTTTTCTAGCATAAACAGATAAGATTAAGAAGAAAAAATAAAATTTTGAATTGCAAAATTAACTGAAGGATTTTACAAAAGAATAATGCACAAAGATGAAATGATAGGAAATAAAATTCAATGAGATTAATACCGTGAAAATCACTATACATAGAATTAAATCCTGAACAAATGCTGAAAAGAATTATCTTTAATGAAGGCTTATTTCTTCTATAACAATAGAGGCTACAATAACATACAGAGATAAAAGCTATGTTTAAACCAACAGTACTGTTAAAATACAGTATATAAAAATATTTAAATCAACATCTTGGTTAAAAAAAATACTGGTTGATAGGCAGAATAAAAGAAACACTGTTTAGGGCTGGGGATTTAGCTCAGTGGTTCTAGCATCTACCTTGCAAACACACAGTCCCAAATTCGATCCCAGGTAACCATGTATCACAATGCTGGGTGTGGTCACTCACTCCCACCAGCAATCAGTATCACACACCACAATGCTGAGCATGGAGACTCAAATCTATAATCCCAGCCATTGGGAGGCAGAGGCAGGAGGACTGCTGTGAGTTTGAGGCTTGCCTGGGCTACATAGTGAGTTCAGGGCCAGCCTGAAGTACAAAAGTGATACCCTGTCTCAAAAAAATCAAACAAACAAACAAAAAGATACATTGTTTAGATGTTCACTCTATATAGCGCCATATGCCCAGGAAGCAGCTCTTCTAGATTCCAATCACAGCTGCCCGAAGTCAAGCAACCTGAAGTCAACTCAATCCTCTTCAAGCAACCAGCACGCACAGACATGACCCAACTTTGACAAATCGAATGCTTGAAGTTGGCAAGGAGGCTTCTCCATAGAGTTTCCTTGATTTTAAGAGATATCTCACATCCATTAGGACAGCTATTATAAAACGAACAAATGAATGTTGCCACAAATGAATGTTGTGACATGGCTGAAACACTACAGAAAACAGTATGATAGTTCCTCAAAAAATTAAGAATAGGGCCAGGGAGAGCTGGAGGGTTAGCTCAGTGGTTCCGGCGCCTGCCTCGCAAGTGCAAGGTCCTGAGTTCGATCCCCAGAAATCACATACAATGCTAGGCGTGGAGACTCATGCCCACCAGCAATCAATACCACATACCACAGTGCCGGGCGTAGTGGCTCACGCCTGTAATCCCAGCACTCGGGAGGCAGAGACAGGAGGACTGCTGAGTTCAAAGCTTGCCTAGGCTACATAGTGAGCTCAGAGCCAGCCCGAACTACAAAGCGAGACCCTGTGTCAAAAAAAAAGAAAAATAGGGCCAGGGATTTAGCTCAGTGGTTCTGGCATCTGCCTTGCAAGCACAAGGTCCCAAGTTCAATCCCTGGTAACCACATACCACAATGCCAAGCTCGGTGACACATGCCCACCAGCAATCAGTACTATACACCACAATGCCAGGTATGGTGACTCACGACTATAATCCCAGCACTTGGGAGGCAGAGGCAGGAGAATTGCTGTGAGTTTGAGGCTTGCCTGGGCTACACAATGATGAGTTCAGGGCCAGTCTGAACTACAAAGGGAGACCCTGTCTCTAAACAAACAAACAAATAAATAAAAATAGCTATATAATCAAAAAACACTGAGTATATGTTCAAAAGAATTGAAAGCCATTATCTTGAAGAGATATTTGCATACCTATGTTTATGGTAGCATTTCTCACAATAACTAAGAGACTCAAGAGACAGCCCATGTGTCCAACAAGAGACGAATGAACAAAATGTGGTACATACATACAATGGAATATTCAGCCCTCAGAAGAAGAGAAATTCAGATACATGCTTTAATATGGTTGAACCTTGAGAATATTATACTAAATGAATAAGCCAGTTACAAAAGAGCAAATACTGTATGTTTCTACTTATAAGATGTACTCAGAATACTCAAATTTTTGGAAGTTCTGGGGAGAGAGGAATGGGGAATTACTGCTTAATGAGTATATTTTTGATTTTTATAAGACAAGTCATGCAGATGGATGGAGGCAGTTACACAGCAATGTGAATTTACTTAGGCACTGAAATACATACTTAAAAAGCAGTTAGGGCAGTATTCTGTGTATTTTACCACATTTAAAGTATTTTTAAAAATAAAGTCAGGTGTAACGGCACATGACTGTAATCTCAGAATCATGAGAGGCTGCAGCACAATGCCAGTGGACATGGGAGGGGAGAAATTAAATATTTTCTGAATTTAGTCACTTCTGATGACTTGAGATGCTTGGATAAGCAGCAATTATATATTAATTAGCTTTTGGTTGCTGCACCCAAATTCTTAAGAGCAATTTAAAGCAGGAAATACTGTGACCCATGGTTTCAGCAGTTTCAGACCATGGTGAGCTAGCTCCAAAGCAAAACCATCATGACACAAGGGTGGTGGAGAAGAGCTGCTCAGTTCATGGCAACTGGGGAGCAGAGAGCAAGAAGAGTGGGAGAAAGATAGATGGTACTAGGGACAGGATACACTTTGAAAAGCAAGCCCCTACTACCCTATTTCCTCTAACTGAGCACCTAACTGCAAATTCACCTATAAATTCACCACTGAATGAATCTATTGATGAGGTTAACAGCCTCATGATCCAATCACTCCTCTAGACCCCCACCTCTCAATATTGCTACACAATATCGCTACACAATGGGGATAAATCCCCAACACATCAATTTTGGGGGGATATTTCATATTTACATTATAATGAACTACCTCAGAACTCTGGGAAAGAGGAGTAGATCAAGAGGATGAAGAGAGCAGCCAGGGGAGCATTATCCTTTCTTTCTTCTGCAGGAAGAACTCTTTGAAAGAAGATCTCTTATACTTATGGGAATGCTATGGCTTGTATCTAAATGTCCCCACAAGGCTTCATGCAATCATAAGTGGTGAGTTTTAAAGGTAGACAGATTAGGGTGTGGATTACAGAAATCCTACCCTAGATATGGGTGGCAGCAATCACAGACATGTAACCTGAACAGAATATAAAGGGACTGAAAGAAGCCAGGATTGCTGCTGCTGCTGCTGCTGCTTGCTGCCTTCCTGCTCGCCATGCCATATGGCTTCTTCTCTGCAACATCCCTCTACTATGCCATTCTGAATTGAAGCCAGCTACATAGGGACAGAAACCTTTACGAAGAATGAATTGAAATAAACTTTTACCCCTTAAACTTTGATGTCAGGTATTTTGTCTGAGCAACAAGAAAAAAGTAACAGACAAACTTCGGTGCTAGGAGTGGGGCCATTGTTGTGATAGTATCTGATCATGTTACTCAGGAGCCTTTGGAACTGGCTGATGGGCAGACCTTGGGAAGGTATGGAAGTCCTGGCTGAAAAAGGAACCCTAGAATGCTGTAAGTCAAACTTGATGGGAGATTCCAGTAAGAGCTCAGGAGACTGCTATCAGAAATGCAGCTAATAAAGATCAGGTTTAGCAGATTCCACTTGGGAACAAGGACAGCACTAGCTGCTAGACTCCAGACCATGTGTATTATACTTTGGTAGAAAATTCGTCTGCATTTTGCTTGTATCCAGAGAATTTCCCTAAGACTGAGAATAAGGGCAGTGAACTAATTTTGCAGAATAAAGCTCAACGCAGTCTGTTGAGGTGGTGGTATGGCTATTGCTGGGGAATATAGCCAGATCTAACAGCAAACAGACCAGAAAAGTGACATAGCATTTTGTTTGGCCAGAAAGGAAGCTCCAGTAGCAAAGAAGGTAGAGAGAAGAACTTGGATGTAGAGAAGGAAAAGAACAATAGAAAAGACAGCCTGAGGACATTGCAAGAACCAGCAGGACTCTATCCTTCGCAGTCTCAAAACTGCAAAAATAAAAAACTTTGTGTTGAGAAGAGAAACAACAAGCACCATCTTTCGGAATGGCAGTAGCCTAGGGAATCTATTCCTTAGGATTTGGTTCATAACTTAAGCAATCCAGACATTTGACCTCTACAGTCAAAAAGGAAGCCTAGCTACAGCTCCAGTTGGCAGCATATCTGGCATCATCCACATGGTGCTGGTTTTACGTACATGCTGAATACAAGAGTTGTGGGGTTAGGGAGGCTTCCACCAAGATTTCAAAAGAATATCTGAGCCAGGGATTTGGCTCAGTGGTACCAGTGTCAGCCTGGCAAACGCCAAGGTCCCGAGTTCGATCCCCAGTACCACATACCACAGTGCTGGGCGTGGTGGCTCACACCTATAATCCTAGCACTCAAGAGGCAGAGGCAGAAGGATTGTTGTGAATTTGCAGCTAGCCTGGGCTACATAGCAAGCTCAGGGGCAGCCTGAACTACAAAAATGAGACCCTGTCTCAAAAAAAAAAAAAAATCTGAGAGGCCAGTCAGTGTACCCAAGATGGCAATGTGTTAAATTACAAGTATGAAGCCAGTGGTGAAGTGGAAACCCCAGAAAGTTGGAGAAGGCTGGAATGTGGACCATTTGAGGAAAGTCACAAGAAGTGGGCAAAGTCAGCCCACGAGAGAAGCCATGGGAGCCACAATTGCTGGTTATACTGCAGATGTGGAGCCACCCAAGCTCTTTATAGAGTTTACAACTCGACAGAGATTACTCCAGATGCTAGACATGTAACTATGGAACTTAATGTTTCCCCTGTGGAATATTGAACTTGCATTGGTCCCATTCCTTTCTATCCCCCTATTTATACCCTTTCATGTGGAAATGTTAATCCTGTGCCACAGTATATTGGTAGTGTTTAACTTTCTTTTCATTTGTAACAGGGCTTGCAGCTAAGAATTTGCCTTAAATCTCCAAGGAGATTTTGGGATTGAATTTTTCAGCAATGTTAAAAACTGTTACTACTCTGGTAACAAGACATGGGCTAAATGCCTTTTGCATAAAAGGATAGGGCCGGAGGGTTAGCTCAGTGGTTCCGGCGCCTGCCTTGCAAGCGCAAGGACCTGAGTTCGATCCCCGGTTACCACATATAATGCTGGGCGTGGTGGCTCACGCCTATAATCCCAGCACTCGGGAGGCAGAGACAGGAGGATTGCTGAGTTCGCGGCGGCTTGCCTGGGCACCATAGTGAGCTCAGGGCCAGCCTG
>PVIC010019769.1:0-30232 GCA_004025085.1 Thryonomys swinderianus | reverse complement strand
TTTGGAGAGCTTTAGTTTGCCCTAGTCCCCACTCCACCCTTTTGTAGTACAGCCAGCCTGCTTCATTCCCTTGTTTTCCCACCTCATCTTCTGTGCAAAATTAATTTCTTTGCTCCCCTAGCTGAATGACCAGAAATGTAAAGGTGCCAGACTGAATGACTTAGGCTGCTGCAGATATTCTTCTAACCAGTTATAATTCAGTGTTTTAATTTGGTGGCTATCCTCCATACACAGTCACTTAGAAACCACTTCTGCCTTTGGCAGCGCTGGCATCTGAGGGCATGATTACCCTGTATCTCTTCCCTTCGGCCCTGGCTCTGAATTCCTCTTTGTGCTCACTGATGACTCACAGTCAGTCATTCCCCAGATGAGCCGGTTTGCTCCCTTCTCTTCCCCAGAGAAGACTGTCTCACCCTGTTCCTCCCTCCACCTTGTCCGCAGAAGGCTGAGAGCCTCATCCCAGATCCTAAGTCAGCTCAGAATCCGGCTACATCTCTCCTTCACCTTCCCCTGACTGATTTTTAATCTGTGTTTCTGACAAACAAGTCTTACATAGTTCGATTATTATGCGCTGTACTCAATTCTTTAGAAAGGAAGCAAAAGGAAGACTTGGAGCAGCAGCGAAGGGCAGTAAGAAGTCAGAGGAGAAGCCGGTGGCAGCCCCTGCCTTCCAGCAGGGAAGCAATTAGAGGATGAGATGGCACAAAATACATGCAGCTGGAAAATGTGCAGTGAGCCAGCGTGGGAAGCGAAGTGTACAAGATAGGGGAGGATTCCTGCTGGTTGTTATTCATCCCAGGCACTGGCACCACCGTGCCCACTAAGGGCTGTGACAGGAGGGGAACTGGAGGGTCCAGGAGGCAGTCAGACTAGGCTTTCTCTTCCAAGTGTCCAGTGCAAGAAGCTCTTCATTGCTCCCAGAATGGGCCATGCGTTCTCTGGCCTGCTGGATTCCACTGGAGGGCTGCCAAGGACTAGCCAGCTTCTCCTAACGAAAAGAGATCTGTTCTGCCATAAGTGATTCCCCCAGGACGGACAGAGGAATCCAAGCCCAAGGACCTGGAATAGCATCAGCCAAAAAAAAATTAAATCTCACCATTTTGGTCTCTTTCTTGGATGATTCCAAAGCACATTCTACATGGTTCCTCACATGGTCCCGGAAGGCTGAGGTCTAGGTGCCGACCAAGGTAACCTGCTCCATAGCACACCCTGTATTGACTGTTATCCGTCTCATTTCTCTCCAGAAAAGAAGTCTCCAGTCCTGTTTCCTGAGGTTACTTCCAAAATAAGCCCCACGTACCCAGGTCATTACTCCAAGGTCTGCTTTGTTGGGAGCTCACTCTACAACAGTGCCAGAGATAAGACTAAGAGTCAAGGGAGTAGGAAAACCTTCCAGGGTTGGGAGGCAGGGGCGCTGGGAAAGGTGTTGGTAGAAAGAAGAGGGAGGTGGAGAGAGACTCATGTCAAGTGGAAGGCTCAGCACACGCTATAGAAAGCAGGCACCCAGCCAGCGAAGACCATCCTGTCACTCAGCTTGGCCAAATCATGGGCTAGATGATGAACTTTAGAGAAAAAAAATGGGACTGAAAAAGAAAGTTGACCTGGATCCCTAGTGGGCTCCGATGTCCCACTGTGAAATATGAACTTCATTTTGTAGATGGTCACGATGATAAGGTTTGGGGAAGACAGATGTAGAGGAAAGAGGAAGCCTACTGAAGGATGAGGACCTAGGTTTTCTGGGGAAGGCGGTGGAGGCGTGAGCTGCTGCCTTTGGAAAGTGCTTCTGTCAGGTCAACAAGTGACATTTGTGGCAGCCTTTATCCTCTGAGTGGCAAGCTCTGTGCTGGGCATTCATGGACACCTGTACAGATGGGAGGTGGGGCCTGGCTCTTGACAAGTTCATGACTGTAGAATGAGAGATGCTGACAAAATGTTGCTGTCCCCAGGCAGGACAAAGAAACTAGTAGTCGCCAGGTTGGTGGGTAGTAGTTTGAAAAGGTCCTGGAAAGGCTCATCCGATATTCCACCAGCACACTGAGCCCCCCACCATGGCCCCACAGAAGGGCCATGTGCCGCTATGGGATTGGAGTTGCATCCTTGTCCAGGAGGCCACAATGAAGAATCCCCAAAATGTCTCGAGGGTGAAATCAATGATAGAATTTTAGAAACAAATTCATTATTCTTTCATATGACATCAAATGAGCATTCTGACTTTTTTTTCCTCTCCATTTAAATGAAATGACCATATGTTGGAGCAGCCTGGCTACATGTGGGACACCAGTGGGGGCAGGGATGGGATGCTCCTGGAGTCTGAGTCCAGAGTCAACTTTGCCCTCCCTGCCTCAGTCCCCGCCCACTTCCTGACTTTCACAACATGTCAGATGTGGTTGAAATACAGTTTAGATCTCACCTTATTATTGTTGTAGAAGACACACTGCCATTAACTCTTTCAGGAAGATACCTAGGAAGGGAATAGCCAAGTCAAATGAAATTTCTATTTTCAGTGTTTTGAGGGTTCTCCATATTGCCTTTCATAGACATTGTGTTAGTTTATGTTCCCACCAACAATGTGGAAGGGTTCTTCCTCTTCCTTCATAGCGTCACTGGCATTTCTTATGGTCTGATTTCTTGACGATAGCTACTCTTTCTAAAATAAGAAAGAATCTAAGTATTCTAATGACTTGTATTTCTCTAATGGCCAGAGGTGTCATCACTAATCCCCTCAAAGCATTCCCCCAACTTTGAACACCTGGGTCCTGTCATTCTTGTCATTTTCTAAAGAAAATGTACCATTTACTGTATTCACTGGATCTGGCATCATCTGAATTCTGGCTCTTTCCCAAAGTAAAAAATACCAGGAAAGGTAAGTTATTTATTTTTAATGGATCTAGGACTTTGAAGCTTCCAACACAAGACAACAAAAGATATTCATGAAGGATGACTTCCAGAGTGTATTTAAAGTAAGGTATTGGGAGGGGAATGAGTGCCAGTGTGTTTACTGTAATCATTTTTAAAATGTAAACATTTGCCATAGCTCCCTATCACAACTGGTGTATTCCTAAAAGAAAGTGGAAGTTGACTTCAAGAAACTCAAATTAAATTGTATCATTGGGATACACACCCATTTCTGAGCTTTCCTTTGAATCACCCACTTACCGCTTTAAGCGTCCTTTTGTAAAGGGTCTTCTGGGTGATATAAATTCCACAGGTGGTTAAATAGGTATGCCTTGAAAGCAATGATTCCAATTTGCTTTGGACTGAACATGTGTGTCCCCCAGCCCCACCTGCCACCTCTGACTCATGTGTCGAGATCTTAGCCTCCAGTGTGATGTTGTTAAGGGACAGGACCTTTGGGAGGTGACAAGCTCATGAAAGAAGAGTCGACAGAATCAGATTAGTGCACCCTAAGAAGGGACTCAAAAGAGGTTACTTCTCTCTAATCTCTGCCATTTGAGGGTACAAAAATAAGGCAGCCATCTAGAAAGCAAGAAGAAAGACCTCCCCAGTCTGTCGATCTTAGACTTCCTCTCCTCCAGAACCATAAGTGATGTTTGTAAATTAAGCCATTGATCCTACAGTATGTTGTCCTAGAAGCCCCAAATAATTTAGGCAAAATTTTGCAAACTTGGGACGTCTTTACTTCCCAGCATCTCAGAGAGTTCCGTGTGGTCTGCATAATTTGTGGCGTTTGGGGCTGTGATAATTGATCTTGACTGTCAATTTGATTGGTTTGAGAAGCACATAGGAACTTGGTAAGTCACATTGTTAGGTGTGACTGCAAAAGCATTTTCAGAGACCAGACTGGCATGTGGGACAGCAATGTGAGGGGCCATGCCCGCTTGGGATGGGAGAGCCACCATCCTTGAGGAAGCTGTGAAAATGTGCAGAATAAGAGCAGGAGGAAGCCCTGCAACATGTTCCCTCACCCTCTCTCCCTCCCCCCCCTCTCTGTCTTCCCCAGTCCCCATAATTTGAGCCACTTTTCACCACATGTGCCCTACTGTGATGGCCCCAGAAGCAAGGGATCTAGGTTTTGATGGACTCAGACCTCTGACACCATGAGCCTAAATAACCTTCCCTCCTCTAAGTTATTCTTCTCAGGTATTTAGTCACAGTGGTGAAAAGGTAAGCAACATAGGTGCCAGAGGCTCGTTTGTTTAAAAATCATTACTAATTCTAAGATCCCAACAGCAGATTGCTACAACAAAGGGTAGAAAATCGCTTCCCCTGGGCAGGCAGAGATGGGCCCCCAGGTGGGCAGGTTATGGTTCAAACTGGCCCTGGAAGGGTACTAGCCTGTTGGACCTCCTGTAGTTCCTCAGTGTTGCTCCACAGATTGGTGTGGGACGAGAGTTGGCTGCCGTGTCTGACAGGGTGGTTAAAGGTCTATGGCGCCAGGATAAATAACCTCACCAAACGGAAAAAGCTCTTCTGGATTCCTGGCAAACTGCATAAGCCTCACACTTGTACTACCAGCCCTGCCCGACCCATAAAATCACATTACCTCCCCAGGGTAAAAAGGAGCAGGGAAGAGATCACAATGTATCCCCGTCACCCTGTCCCCACAGGGTGACGACTTACACACTTCAGAGAATCCTGTTTTAAGTGAATTCCCATCTTCTTATCTCCAAACATATGGGGGAAAGTGCATAGCTTATGAAGACTCTTGGAGGACAATGAATTGTACTTTCTAAGAGAAGATCCTCTTTATCTGTCAGGACAGCTCGAGTTTTGTATTTGGGGAATTTTTTTTTTTTGTAAAGTGAGGTCCACTAATAATTTTTCCTTATTGCTTATTTTGTTCACTCCTTTTAAATAAATCCTAGCATGCCTCAACCACAGAAACAAGTTTTAGGCAATAATGGCAGACAATTTCCTATGATAGACGATTATAACAAAAAATAGCACACTCCAGTTGGGGGATGGAAGGTGATGTTTGTGCTTAGAATGTGAACATTGTTAAAGAGCTGCCAAGCCTCTCTGCTGTATTCTGCCTCCCTGGGCAGCCCACTGGAGACACAGGGCACTAGTTCTCCTTCTTTCTACTCTGTTGGGTTATTTATGACTGGGGAAGGAGTCAAGAAGGAGGTTGGAAACCCACCTCTCAGCTCTGTAAGTCACTTAAAACCAGGTGGAGCAAGAACTGGTCCATGTATTCCCACTCTCCCAGGGCCCTCCTGGGCTGGAGGACCCCAGGCTCACACCATCTCTGGCTGCTGTGACTCACACCAGCCATGCTGGTGCCACTGTGATTTCTGGCCTCCCACTCCAGTGACACCCTGAGCCTGGGGGTTCATGTGTATGTCAAAGCCAGGTGCAGGAGTGCATGCTGTAATCCCAGCACTCAGGAGGCTGAGGCAGGTAGATCGCTGTGAGTTCGAGATCAGCCTAGACTACATAATGAGTTCAGGCCCAGCCTGAACTACAGAATGATACCCTGTCAATCAATCAATCAATTTGTACGGCAAGCTACTCCACTCTCTCATCTTTCTTTATTCTCCCTGATAAGGCCCCCTTGCTTAAGGGAGCACCCTTCCCTCCTCACATAGCAAGTACACTGGCAAGCTCTGAGCAAGGCCAACACTGGCTCTGGGGTGTCTGGTTCCTTGCAACTGAGCTCACATCTCCTTCAGCCCTAGATGTAACCTGAGCACCTATGGAAGTATATGCTATGAATTTACATGTACCACCATGATTCACCTGAGGCTGACAGTGTCTCCTCCTGAGAAACTCAGCACTGACCAGGAGAGAGAAGACTAGTTCCCCCAGAACCAGACAGCAGAAGGAACTGAAATGCAGGTCTGTTGATACTGCATCCCTGTTAACCCCCTTTTAAATGGATCCTATTATACTTTGGATCTTAAATGTTCCCAAAGGCCCATATGCTAAAGGCTTGTTCCCCAGCCTATTGAACTACTAGAAGGTGGCCTAGTGGGAGAAAGTTAAGTCAGTGGGGTCATGCCCTCAAAGAGGATATTGAATCTTCCATCTCTCTCTCTTTCTTTCCCTCTTTCCCTTTCCCTAGACCCCTCCCTCTCCCTCTCCCTCTTCTCTCTCTCTCTCTCTCTCTCTCTCTCTCTCTCTCTCTCTCTCTCTCTCTGTTTTCCAGCCACCACCAAGTAAAACACTATCCAGTGCTTCTTCCATGAGTCACACCCTTGCCACAGGCCTCCAAAGCAATGGAGCCTGTGTGTGAGAAAGCAGAGACTGAACACTTGTCATCCTGGGGACTCAGCACTCACTGCAGGGAGCAAAAATGACAGGATATGTTTCACAGGCCAGAGAATAAGCAGGACGTATCAGGACCCAACAAGGTGAGAAGGCTAGACTTCAGGAGGTAGAAGAGAGTACGTGGGAGCTGAGAAATTTCAAGTTTACTTACAACTTTTCCTGAGATCTTTGAAGACTTTAAAGGATCCTAGACATCACCGAGGTGGGAGAAGTTAACCTTAGTCTCGATCCCAAGCACACAGAGAGATCACAGTTTATAGAAAGTTCTTTCTTTCCTGTCAAGTGTGTGACCCACAACCATAGACCTCATATTTGAAAAAAGGTAGCCAAGAGGTCTCTTGGCTTTGCCACAGAGCTGATGAGTTGAGAGGGACCATCGTGGCTGAAAGCATGGTAGACATGTTGGACTTTTGTGCTGACTTACCACGGCAGGTCATTCATGCAGACTCATAGAGACACCGGCTCTGAGCCAAGTGACCTAACCAGAAGCCAAGAACCTGGCTCACTTTCGTTGCTACACTCCCAAGAGGCTGCGCTGTTAGTTTATTTCAGCACCCAGGACAGCTCCCTGGATGGGCCGTAGGATTCCCTTGGGAAAACAGGGTCACTGGTCCTCTGAAAGCTTTTGCTAAACAAGAGTACTGATAACTGGAAAAGAACATTTGTGCTCACCTGAGTTCCTTTCTTTTAGCCAAAGCACCACTCAGTTACAACGTCCCTCCCCCAACATTTTTAATATGCCAGAAGAGGGCATTTGTCAAAGCATAGCTGAAGACCGCAGAAAAAGACTCCCTTCAAGGACTCAAAAACATGAGCTAAAAATAACTTCTCTTCCACTTGCAATGAGTGGTATTTCCCCTGGGGCTTTGCCAACTTCCGGTATTGTCATTCACTCTCTCTGGGTAAGCAGAGAAAGAATTAAGTAGAAAAGAAAACGTGAGAAAATTAGAGGATGTGTATAACTGAAAGTCCACCCACAGTGCAGAGTTACCAATTCACAGCAAATCATATAAGAATAGAATTATGATAAGTAGCACTGTATTTCATTACAATAGAATACAAATTAATTCCTCTGTGTGCACACTCATTTTAAGGAAATATATTAGACATAAATAACAGCTCAAGTGGTGAGCTGATTTTGGTGGATCAGGATTATGGAGCACTGAAACTTACAAGCAGCTTTCATTCTCTATTGAGTGGCCAGGGATGAATAACTGAACTTCTCTGGGCTTCCATTTTCTTATCAGTAAAACAAGAGTAATACATCTGCTCCACTCACTCCTGAGTAAAAATGACCTAGGTTCTGAGTACTGGGAGGGACTGCCACATGATTTTAGAGCCTGGATCTAAGCCACTACCAAAAATAATCGAGTCTCAAACACTGTGATCAAACTCTTATTAATAATACGTGGTACACTGAGGAGTTAGCTCAAGTAGTACCATGCCTACCTTGGAAACACAAGGGCCTGAGTTTGATCTCCAATACTGCAGAATGAATGAATGCATTAATTAATTAATTAATGCTTGATGGTCTACTTGGTGCTGCATCTAATGACTGAAACTAATTAGCCTCATGAATTCCTCTCTAGAACATCTTTAATCTATATCACTACATACAACAGAGGACAAAAATTCAAATGCCTATTAAGACTAGGTGGATCCATAAGTGACTGAAGATGTCAAGGCATGAACAAGACGGTGGAGTGGAGGCTGTGCCCATGCCCAACCTGACCGTGAAGTGGCCACTGAAGCAGGCTGGCCACTAGCAGCAGGTTGTCAAGTGGAACTTAGACTCCAAGTCAACAAGAACTCCAATATTGTAGTAGAAACCAGGAGTACTGACTGCCTTTTATATGAAATTTCCTGTGAGTTGCTTGGAGGTTTTTCTGTTCACTTGTTTTTGTTGTGTTGTATCTGTTTAACAACTACAACTTAAAAAGGAATACTTGTGAGAACCATATTATTGTATCAGCAAGCTAGATTTCAGCCACAGCCCACCTCGCTCTGTCTAATAATAGTGCATTCTTCCTGCTTTGATTTATTTTTGAAAGCTTACTGGTCATGTTGGCTTTCAGCCAAAAATAAAAATAATGATCCTTCAAGCATTCCCCAATTAGATAGAGGTTTCTCCTGTCACTGACATCAGTGCACCACTGACTACATGGGCAGCAGTGGCATCTCTATGTCCTAGGCCAACATTCATGACAGGCTGCACTGTTCCTGTGCCTACCTCTGCCTGGCCAGCTCTGGCAAATCACCCATCCCTTCCAGCAAAGGTCTTGGGAGATGAAGAAGGAGAACACTGGAATATAATTTACATGTTGTCCCGAGGTAAAATTGGATGTTTCTGTCAATCCTTGTTTCCTGAACTTTACAAGCTCTACAAATTAAGTGCAGCATATACTAATGTTGCTCGCCACATTCTGTGACAAGGTAGGCAGAACTGCAGGATCTCAACATGCCGCTGGGGATGAAAGTATTAATTGAAGCCACAGGCACTGGCTGTCCCCAATGCCCCCACATGCACACAATCAATGCATCCCACCTTCAATCTGTTGCCACCGATAAACCCTCTTTCAGGTGGATGCATTCTTTTAGTGTCTCTTTTTGCTTAACTAGTTAATGGTTCTGTCCTAAAACCCAACTCCAACCCCTCTGACATCCCTAAAGAGGCAGAAAGGTCCATTTGGGTGAATGTTTATATACAGGGGCATGTTTACCAATCGAGCGATAATAACACAGCTACATGTTTCTGATCTATATTTTTCTTCCTTCTTTGTCAGCAACAGCAACAATAACAACAAATCCTCTGTAGAAACAAAAGGAGAAAGACACACAAACTCTTAACACAAGTTCAAATGCCTGGTGCAGAATGACCAAAGCAAAATCCGCATCCCTAGTTGGTAACCATCTTGAAGGCAGCACCAAACATCTGCCTTGGGCAGCTGTGTCTTCAGCCAACACAGCCCAATCTCTTCCTTTAGTGAACAGGGATGAAATTAATGTAGAAGAAATGAATGATTCAAGGGCGTGATGGGAGAGTTCTTAAGGGTGCCATGTCTACCCTACCTACCTTTGTAGACTAAACATGATTTTAGAGTTGTGTTGGAACAAAGCAAGAAGGAATATATTTAGATAAACTTCTATGAAGTTAATTTTTATTTAATACAGCATAGTTTACATATGCACATAAAAAGACACATGCTGAGGTTGTTGAGACACAGTTGATAGCATTGTCCTCACCTGCTGTCAGAGCCAGGTGAGTTGTGTCCTCTGCAGAAGTTGGGGTCACTAGGGAAGTCTGTTCTTCCAAGCACATGGCAGGAATGCACTGATGCCTTCAGCACTGAAGTGGAACAATAAGACAGGAAGATGTCATCTCCAGGCAGAAAGGTAGAACTGGTATATGACTCAGCACGTTCCTTTCTACAGTCCTTGTATTACAGTGACCATAACCACTGTAGATCGTGGTTGAATCCTCATCATCCGGGTCTCATGGGACAATGCAGAGCACAATCCCCCAAATCTGTGATGGACATGAAGCAATAACAAGAAGTAAACCTCTGTTATTTGAAGCCAGAGAGATTTAGGGTTGCTTATTACCACAGGAGCTGATTTAGCCTGAGTGACAGAAAGGTTTATTTGGCAGTATCAATCAGTATTTAAAGTGTCAATACTTTTGACTCTGTAATTTCATTTTTAAGACTTTTGCAATTTCTTTAACTCTGTGTGTGTGTGTGTGTGTGTGTGTGTGTGTGTGAAGTGATCAGTGTATGAGGATATTTGTGTTGGGCAACAAGCATTGGAAACAAATTGTGTAGGCATCTTCATATGTTTTTTGCTTGACACGTGAAGATTTTTTTTTTGCTTGAGTAATAAAGCATGGAATTAGCTGGGTATGGTGATGTTGACCTCTGGAAAGTTAGAAATTGTGCAGTGCCAGATCTGCTGAATCAAGTGATGGAGAACACATCATCATGATTTTACAAGCCTACCTTTCCTTTGGATGACATTTGACAGCAGTACTCACTTTTTCTTTCGTTTTTTTGTTTTGTTTTGTTTTGTTTTGTTTTAGACAGAGTTCCACTTCATAGTTCAGGCTGGTCCTGAACTCACCACATAGCCCAGGCAAGCCTTGAACTCAGCAATCCTCCTGCCTCTGCCTCCTGAGTGCCAGGATCACAAGCAGGAGCCACCACACCTGGCATTGTGGTATGTGGTACTTATTGTTCATGAATGTGAGTCACCATGCCCAGTATTGTTGTATGTGATTACCGGGGATTGAACGAGGGACCTCATGCTTGCTAGTCAGGTGCTGGAACCACTGAGCTAAATCTCCAGCCCACTCACTATATTTTTAACACACCTCATAAAGACAAAAGAGGACTTTTGTGGCAAGAACAATGGGGTAAGTTTGTGTTTGAAGCAAGAGAAAGTACTTTGAAGGGATTAATGGCAGCACATCTTTTACTGTAATCCATTTTTAATTTAAACATTCACTGTACATTTTTAGCATCTCCTTTGTATTTATTAATTGGCATATGTTAAGCCATTCTTGTCTTCTGGATAAATTCCGTTAATCAATTGCAAAACATAGATAAACCTGGAGGATGTTACACTAAGTGAAATAAACTAGTCACAGAAAGACAGATACTACATATCTCAAACATATGGCGAAGGTAAAAAATATAAGCAAACTCAGAATTAGAAAGTAGAACAATGGCTAGAACAGAAGAGAAGAGGAACTGTTGGTCAAGGGGTACAAAGTTTCAGTTATGAACCAGAAATAAATTTTAGCAATAAAATTTATTGCTGATACAACAGCAATAAAATACAGTATATAATAATATGTTGTATATTTCAGAATTACTAGAAATTCTAAATTCTCAATGTTCTAAATACAAAAAGAAATGTAAGCAAGATGCTGGGCATATTGGTTAATTTGTTTAAGTCATCCCACAATATACACAGGTATTTGAAGATCACACTGTACCCTAAAAATACACTTACTTGTCAACTGAAAATGAAATAAAATTGTGATTATAACTTTAAAAGGAAATCAAAAGGAGGTATTCTAAAATGCTTTACGCTCATTGGCAGTTTTTAAATCATAATGAAAGTAAAGTTACTCCATCCATTTATGAATCAATATCTCCATCCAGCTAGCCATATCACTCCTTTCTTTTAACTATGTCTCCATCATCCACTGTACACTCTCAGGGAAAAATTGGTTACCCAAAAAGTGAGTCCCATTCTACATTGGCTGCCTATGAAAGTTAGTTGAAGGAACTCATATGGAGATGGAGAGTTGTACGGTATGGGAAATGAAAGTGTGCACACTTTACAGCCATTTTGAATTGGGATACAAGCATATTCCCAAAAATAAAAAGAATCCTGGCACCTTAAACAAGTTTCTTAAACTTTCTTGGGTCTTGAAATTCTCATATGTAAAACAGGCCTAACTGACTACTCCAATTAAAAGCTCTTATAAGATCTTTTAAAAGCCTTGTTTTGAAAGGACCCTTGCAGAAACTGGAAAATTTGCTCTCACCTTCCCCAAATATGTCCAGAGCTGTACTCATCTAAGAGTAGTCTCTTCCAGAGAATAAAGAGAGGAAATAAATCCTTGGAGTGCCCCTATTTGTCACGTGGCCTGTGTGCATCCCTGGATGGTCTCCACTCCTGTCAAGTGCCCTTTCCACATGCCTTTCCTACATCTGCTCTAAGTGGATGTGATAATCATGGGAACCCTGTTCTCCCTAAACATCTGACTCCTCTGGTCTTTGCGGTCTCTCCATACCCTGTTTACACCTGCAAAGAGTCCCAGTGAAAATCTCCTCAGATTACCCTCATTGAAGTGTCTGGCCCAGTGCTGGGATCTGAGTTTCCAAAGATGAGAAATAAACAGATCGCTAGTTCACCTTGTTAAAGGTTCTTGTCTTAGGAGGAAAAACAGAAAAGCAATGGAAAACTAAGAAAGCTCCCAAGTAGCACAATGTAAAGATGCATGCAGAGGTGTACAATGGAGAGGAAATAGACACTGCTCTGGGGGAGAGTTTGGGTGAATCACAAGAAAAGGCATTTTGCAGGGAGGGAATCTCTACCTGAGTCTTGAAGGGTGAATAACAAACTCCATAGGAAGGCAAGGTGGATTCAGGGCATGAATGAAAGCACAAGAGTTTGCCATGGGAAGAGTAAGTTCCCCCAATGCCTGGGACTCACACTGTAGACAAGAATAGCAGAGGAGAGGAACATCCCCAGGGCTCCCCAACCTTTTCAGCACCAGAGACCCATTTCTTGAAAGACACATTTTCCACAGAGCAAGGGGAGGGCCTGTTTTTAGGAAGATGCAGGCACATTACATTGTTTGTGCACTTTACTTCTATGATGTGACATTAGATTTCTGGAAGGAGTTCAAGACCGAAGTCTTACAAGTGCCTAGTCCACAGCAGGGTTCATTCATCAATGAGAATCTAATGGTACTGCTGATACGAGAGAGGGCAGAGCTCAAGTGAGTTCAAGTCGCAAGAGCAGCTCTAAAGAGTGTACAGAGGTAGCTTCTCTCAATAGTTTTCTGCTCACCTCCTGCCGTACAGGCTAATTCCTAACAAGCCAGGATTGGTACACGTCCATGGCTGGGGCCTGAGGACACCTGCTTTAGAGCAAAGTTAGCTTTGTACATTGTTATAGTTTGGATCTAGACATGCCCCAAGAGCCTCACAGGAGGCGACTGCATCATGGGGGTGCTACAGGTGGCTTGCTATTAGGAGCCAGGGCCTGGTTGGATGGGGTTACTGAGGGTGTGAACTGGAAGAGAGTGTCTCCCCCTCCACTTCTTCCCTTCTCTCTGTTGCCATGAGGTGAACAGCTTCCCTCCACCTGCTCCTTTGCTATGACATCAAGCCACCAGTGAGCCAAGATAAAACTCTCCTCCTTCAAATTGTGGGTATGGGGCATTTTGTTCCAGTGACTAGGAAAGTGACTAAGACATACATACAAACAATACCTGGTCTTGTTTTCCTCCTTTGGAAAACACTGATTTCACTTAACCCTCATATTCTTGACACAAAGAAAGCTGCCTTTAAGGTAAGTTCTAAAATGTGTTCAACCCACCTTAAGTGTTCACTCACAGTCCTTTGAGTCTCCCCAACAAACAGGCCCTGATCACCCTAAGTCCTGTCAGACACCTGGGCTCAAACTACCCTTAGTCCTGCAGCAGTGGAGAAAAGCATTAAAGTTCTCAGACTCTTTTCCCTGTAAATCATTTGCTAATATTTTCTGCTTCTAATGTCTATTATGACAAGCAGCAAATTGGTAATCGCAGCCACTTAAGAATAGACACAGTTGCAGGATTAATGACCCCTCAAAAAAGTTAAATTTAAGTAGTGCTCCCAATTGGCAACCATTTGTGCATGCAAATAGTTCTCTTTGCCTCTAGTGAGGGAAAAAGAGACAAAGGAGAATGAGAGAGGTAAGAAGGGTCTTGGTAAATTAGCCTCTGCCTCAAAGATCTTTTACAAGTGATATAAGTTCTTTCTTCTTCTGCATAGATAATAAAGACAAGGGTACATGGGCCAAGGCTGACTTCGGCAATTTCCATGGAGCTATTATGTCCTTTGTGGTAGTTAGATGCTAAAGTCATCACAGGAGGTAAAATTTGCTGTCAAAATGACCTTGGAAAACTTGTAACAAATATTGGGATGAATTCTGCTTCTTCAGTGAAGCCTCTGGATGTTGGTTTGGGATGTTGATTTGTACTTATAAGTCCAGAAAATACACAGATTCAAATGTAAGGGTCACCTGTGGCTCAGTCAGTGGTTCCCACAGTGGGAAAGCTGTTCTGAATCAGACAGAAGAGGGGAGCAGGAGGCCTTCGTATCACCCTGCACATTGGGGGAACCTGCCCCACTAAGTGAGGTCATAAGTGGAATCATTCACTTTCTGCATTGCTTTTCTTTTCCTTCTCTCTGTTTTTCCTCCTATCCCCATCGAGTGTGAATTAAATACCCACATGAAGCAATACCCTTTGTATAATGCCAAGGAGAAGGGAAGTTTTTTCTTTCCTGAGAGCATCTTCTTCAAAGAGCATTGCTCTGATGAAAGAAGCAAAGCAGTCTAATACAGAGCCCATGAGAACCTCATCCTGACCTCCCAACGAACACACCTCAACCAAGAGAAGAAGAAAGAGAAAGAGGAGCAGGAAGAAGAGGGCAAGGAGGAGGAATGAGGACAGAAGTGGCCGTCTGTACCAGCAGAAGCCTGCTGTTGAGTCAGAAGGTCAATGGTAACTTTTTCTCCACCCATTCAGCCCACATCAGCTGCAGAACTTCAGAGGGAAAGTTTAACCTACTCTGTTCTTAAAAACTGAACCTTGTGGGCCGGAGGGTTAGCTCAGTGGTTCCGGTGCCTGCCTCACAAGAGCAAGGTCCTGAGTTCGATCCCCGGTTACCACATAGAATGCTGGGCGTGGAGACACACCCACCAACAATCAACACCACATACCACAATGCCGGACGTGGTGGCTCACGCCTGTCATCCCAGCACTCGGGAGGCAGACACAAGAGGATTGCTGAGTTCGCGGCGGCTTGCCTGGGCACCATAGTGAGCTCAGGGCCAGCCTGAACTACAACGCGAGACCCTGTCTCAAAAAGCAAAAAAAAAAAAAAAAAATTTACCTTATAATGCAGCTGCATTTTTAAGACCTTGGGAAGCTTGCAGCTTTGGGCTTAGTTATTTCTTGAAATAAATTCATCTTTGAAGATTATCCCAGTAGGGCCAAAAAAAAAAAAAAGGCACATTTTTGAAAGCCAGAAGACCCAAGTTCAAGCCTCAATCTTATCCCAACCTGTGTGGTCTTCTCCAAACCCGACTTGCTAGGCTAGAGCTCCTGATCTGCTATTTTTTTCAATCCTGATTTCTCTTAACCTACTCAGCTCCGGCCCTTGTGGACTTTTCTGGAAATCCTCGTCGAGGAGTATCAGCTATTGCCCTGCCCTGTCTTCATCTAGGGTGTGTGCAGAAAATTTAAAATGCTTGGAATACAGCTCAAGGAGGCAAGAGGATAAACATCATGACCTCTTGGGGGAGACTTTAAGATCCCAGATGCCTCCAAGAGGACAAGAGATTGAATCATTCTAAATTTCTTTAAAATTGAGTCTTGGGGGAAGTATCTTAGGTGGCTACACCAGAAATCACAAATACACAGATCTGCTACAGGTGCTGTAAAGGCCCCTGTGACTTAGAGAATGACCCTCTGATTATACTCTCACCACCTTCAGGAAGACTCCCTCCCTTCTTTTAGCTTCCCTGAGTTTCCTGCACAGACTCTGGAGCATTTGTAGCCACATTTGCACTGGTGAGCTCTTGTGATTCCATCTCACCTCAGGGTCCACATGTTCTATAAGTGGCCAACAAGATGCTAAGACCTAAATTAGGGGCCAAAAGGAGGAGCTGTAACATGCATGTTTATTGCTTCTCACTCATCACTCTAACCTCCTAGATAAGCCTCTTGATCCTGTGTCCTAAACATTCTCCCAGGGTTATAATGTAACCAACTTCAAGCTTTTCTCAAATATTTCTCCTCTATTAAAAAAAATAAATACTAGCAAGAATATGGTGGTCCATGCCTGTAATCCCAGCATTTTGAGAAACTGAGGCAGGAAGATTATAAATCCAAACCCAGTAACTTAGCAAGACCTGGCCTCAAAGTTCTAAAAAAATTCTACAAATATAGAAGGGCCAGGAATGTTGCTCAAGATGAAGGTTGTGGGTTTAGTTCCCAATACTGGAATTAATTAACAATTAATCAATTAATATAAAATCCCTCCTGAGTCTTCCATCCTTTTTCCTTTCTTCAGTTTTCTAATTAAAATCTATTACCAGCATGATGTGAGCAACCAGGGTTAGAGAGTAAGAACTTCCAAAAACTCTTCTTCCATTAAAAGGATAGGAAATCTAACAAAAATTATCAGAGTCAACTTTTTAAGAACTCTGGAAATTAACCAAGAACTTAAACCAACCTGGGCATTTATTCATGAATGCAAGCAGAGGCTAATTAACAAAAGAATATTTCATGGCGTTTTAAATTGCTTTACTTCCATTCTTTCCTCTGCACTCAGCAGTGACTAAAAAAAAAAAAAATCATAGCCCCACTTTCTGGGTTATCTGGAAGGCACAAGAGAAAGAAAAAGAGAACTGGAGCTCTTTCAAAGCCTTGTTCCCCTAAAATCATTCATATTTGATCTTCATGAAGATTCACTATAATTCCCCACTTGCAAGAGTGTGTTGGATCTGACTTGAACCTTACTCCCTGTGAAAAGTCTTCTGCCCAGGGAATGTTTGTTGAAAACAATTTACAAGCAAATGTCTTAACTTTGCAGCTATCTAAAACAGTATTTAAGAAGGAGGCAAATCATTTACTAACCATAAAGCTTAAAAGAACAAGCAAAGGTGAAAGAAAGAGGCATTCGGAGTGGGAGGACTCAGGGCCTAGAGCTTTTTCTTCAAGTCAACCATGAGGCACTGCAGAAAGTCAAGAAACACAGACTTACTGATCACCTTCACCTGAGAAATCACCTTCACCTGAAGGTGGTTATCTTCACCTCAGGGTTGAAGGTAATCCACATCAGCACAGACTGAGAGATTTGTTCATTCCAGATGTTTAAGGACAATTATCAAGTCACTAAATTAGCTAACTACAGACTTCAGTGACCACACACAACATTAAATGCAGACCACACAGATTCAGGTCAAAAAAGTCACTATAACAAGCAAGAACTACACCAAACAGCAACAACTGTGAATCCTAGAAAAGGTGTCTGAATGATAAGAGATCTATATTATATTATATTATATTATATTATATTATATTATATTATATTATATTAATCCAACTTTCAACAAAAAATTCCTAGATATGCACAGGAACAAAGGTCATCTAGAGAACGATCCTTGGGGAATCCAGGACATTGAAGTTTAAACAATGATTTAAAGTCAACAATTTAACACATTTAAAAAATATTTAGACATTACATAAAACTATATTTAAATAACTAAAAGAAGTCTGACAGTATCTTTTCACTAAATAAAGAATATCAATTAACAGTCAGAAATTATTAAAGCTGATCCAAATGCAAAATTAAAAGCGCAAAGAACACTCACAAGAACACAGAGAAAAGGGGACTTCTTATAAACGGTTGGTAGGAATGTAAATTAGCCATTATGGAAGCCAGTATGGGAGTTTCTCAAAAGAAACCCAGAATGAAACTCAAATGAAATCAAAATGAAACTCTTATATGATCTAGGAATCTGCTTCCAGGTATACACCAAAGAAATGAAATTAGAATGTCAAAGAGATACCTGTACTTCTCTGTCACGCTATCCACAACAGGCAGGATAAAGAATCAGCGTAAATACCCATCTGTGAATGGATAATGAAAATCCAGCATATATAAGCACAATGAAATATTATTCAGACATAAAAAGCATAAAATCTGGTGATTTGCAATAGCATAGATTCGGAATTCATTATGTTAATCAAATAAGGCACAGAAAGATCAACACTATTAATCAGACTTCTGTGTGGAATCTAAAAAGGCTGACCTCATGGAAACTAAGAATGGAATAGTGGTTACCAGATACTAGAGAGAGCAGTGGGGAAGAAGAAGGGATGGGGAAGACTGGTCAGTGGGTATAATGTTATAGTTAGATAGGAAGATTAAGTTCTGCTGTTTTATAACAGAATTTAAAAAGTTTAAAATAATGTACTTCATATCTCAAAATAGCTAGAAAAAAGGGAGTTTTCACCATAAAGAAATTACAAAAGCTTGAAATGATGGATCTGTTTATTACCCTGAGTTGATCATTATTCTGGGTATACATTAATCAAAATATCACATTGCACTTCATAAATATGTATAACTATTATGTGTCAATCAAAAAATAATTTTAAAAGTCTTGTTAGGATTTCTGTTATGTATCCACACTCTATTCCTTTCCATGTATTCATACATATGATAAAACATTATATATCTACATATGCAAATGGATACTAACTGAAATTTCAAAAAACAGCAAATTTGAGAGGGCTAAAGAAAAATCAGCAGACTTAAAGATCATCAGTTAACATTACCTCATATGAGAAATAGAAGAAAAATTGAAGAATGAACATGGCCACAGAGACCTGTGGGGGGGGTCAACAGAAGTACCAAAGTGTGCATATCAGCAGTCTGGAGAGGAGAGGTGGGGAGATACGGAGAAGGGAGGGGAGGGAAGGGGATAGGAGAGGAGAGGCGAGGAGACAAGAGAAGGGAGAGAAGGGGAAAATAAATACTTGGAAGAACTTATGGACAGAAACTTCTCAAATGTGGTGAAAAGCATTATTCTGCACTTCCACAAACTAAACAAAATACAAATAGAATCAACTCAAAAAAAGATCAATTCGTAAGCACATCATAATGAAGCTGTCAAAAGACAAAGAGGGAGAATCTTGAAAATGGCAAAAGAAAAATGACTCCTGATATACAAACAATTCTCAATAAAATTAACTGATTTTTCATCAGAAGTCTCAGCACCCAGAAAAGAGCAGAATGACATATCCTAAGTCCAGTAAAACAAAAATTTCCAGCTGAGAATCTTATACCCGTCAAAATTATTCTTCAGGTCAAGTGTGGTGGCACACACCTGGAATCCTAGTGCTTGGGAGGCTGAGGCAAAAGGATCACCATAAATTCAAGGTCAGCCAGGACTACATGGTGAAATCTTGTCTCAAAGATTACACACACACACACACACACACACACACACACCCCAAAAAAATCATTCTTCAAAATGAAGGAGAAATTAAATTTTCCAAAAACAACTGTCTGCTAAGAAATTAATAATCTGGATGAAATTACCAAATTGTTAGGAATATGCAAACTACTAGCTTGAGTTGAGAGAGAAACATAAATTAGTTATTTAACAACAAGCAGAGATTAAATAAGTTATCAAACACCTCCTCACAAAGAAAATCCTTGAACCAGACAGAATTACTGGTGAATTCTACCAAATACTTAGAGGAGAATTAATATTAATCTTTCACAAACTCTTCCAAGAACAGAAGGTTCAGAAACACTTCTTACATCATTTTAGGAGAGCAATGTTACTCTGATACCAAAACCAGATGAGGATAACAGAAGATAATAAGTATATATTTATATTTATTATGAATAAAGATGTAAAGTCCTCAACAAAATACAGAAACAAAATTTGATAAGACCGATTAGAAAAAAGTAATAAAAGGGACCTGGATAGAAAAGGAAGAAGTTACACTATCATTATTTCACAATAACATGGCTCTCTATATAAAAGACCTCCAAACTCTACCAAAAGCCTCTTAGAATTAATAACCAAATTCAGTAGTGTGACAGGATACAAAGTCAACACTCAAAAATCAATAATGGGCCTGTACACCAGTAACAAACTCAGTGAGAGAGAATTAATTCAATACCGTTCACAATAACATCTAGAAAAATTAAACATTTAGGAATTAACCTAACCAATGAGGTGAAAGACCTCTACAATGAAAATGACAGAACTTTGAAAAAGCAAAGATTGAAGAGGACAGTAGAAAATGGGAAGATACCCTTTGCTCTTAAATAGGCAACATCAGTATAATCAAAATGGCCATCCTTCCAAAATTATTATGCAGATTAAATGCAATCCAAATTCAAATACCATTTGCATTCCTTGCAGAACTACATACAGCAATCCTAAAATTTGTAAGGAATCAGAAGAAGCCTAGAATAGCAAAAGTATTTCTGGTTGACAGGGTGAAGGGAGGGTGAAAGCAAAGGACATCACAATCCCAGAATTCAAGTTATACTACAAAGATTCAGCAAAACAGAATGATATTGAGGGGGACACCAGAATATAGAGCAATGGAACAGAACAGAGAATGTAGAAATAATACCACACATATCAGCTACATTATCTTTGACAAAAGGTCCAAATCCTTTCACTGGAGGAAAGATAGGCTCTCTAACAAAATGTGAGTTCACCAGTTCACGTAATAATCAACACAAACATCAAAGACAAACTAAAAAAATCAGAGAGTAGCAAGAGATAATAAGATATATCAAGAGAAAAAGAAATATACCAAGCAGTACCAATATAAGTGGATTTCTCAGCAGAAATTCTGTAGGCCAGGAGAGAGCAGGATGATATATTCAAAGTATTGAAGGGAAAAAAATACCAACAAATTAAGATTACTTTACCTAGCAAGGCTGTTTTTCAGAAATGAGGGAAAAATAAAAATATATTTTGAGAAACAAAACCTGAGGGAGTTCATCACCACTAGATGTACCTTACAGGAATTGCTGAGAGTAGTTCTTTAAGCCAAAACAAGAGGCTGCTAGTTAATAACAAAAATATATAAAGCACAAAACTTAATAAGTAAAATAAACCCATATTCAGACTATTCTAGAGCTGTAATGTTTTGTAGAGCAACTTCATCTCCTCTACAACAGTCAATAGATAAACAGTTAATAACGACTGTGGTTGAAATAAATTGTCGAGAGACGCACATTTTAAAGTAATACATACTCTGGCACCAAAAATATAAAATGTGGGCAAAGTAAGTGGAGAGTTGAATACAAGCAAAGTTATCAGCTTGAAATAAATGAACTATGCGATATACTATGTAAATCTTAAGATAACCACAAGGCAAAAATCTTTAGCAGAAGCACAAAATAAAAATAGAAATGACTCAAAGCATACCACTAAAGAAAACCATCAAACCACAAAGGAAGGAAGGAAGGAAGAGAGCATCTACAGAACAACCAACAATTAACATAATGACAATAGTAAATCCTTACCTATCAATAATTACCTGAAATGTAAATTGATTAAATTCTCCATTAAAAATAAAGTGAATGAATAAAAGTGGAAGACCTAACTATATGCTACTGTAAGACAGTCATTTCATTTTTAATTAGACATTGATTAAAGTGAATGGATAGAAAAATCCCACACAAAGGATGTCTAGGGTAGCTATATTAGGCAAAATAGGCTTGAATTTAAACACTATAAAAATAGACAAAGAGAACATTAGATAAGATAAGGGGGTCAATGCATCAAGAAGATACAATTGTAAGGCATCTGAAATGAACAGACACTTCTCAGAGGCAGAAGTCAAAGCAGCCAAGAAGTATATGAAGAAATGTTCAACATCACTGGTCATTCGAAAGATGCAGATGACAACAACACTGAGACTTCATCTCACTCCACAAAGAATGGCTGCTATTGCAAAATCAACCAACAATAAATGGTGGCGAGGCTGTGGGGAGAAAGGAACCCTTCTCCATTGTTGGTGGGATTGTAGACTTGTACAACCATTGTGGAGATCTGTGTGGAAATTCCTCAGAAAAATAGGACTAGAGGTCCTATTCAACCCTGCTATCCCCCTGCTAGGAATATACTCAAAGAAATTTTAAAAATCACATTGGAAAGACAGATGTACACCCTTGTTCATAGCAGCTCAGTTCATGATAACTCAATCTTGGAAACAACCCAAATGCCCATCAACTGGAGACTGGATAAAGAAAATGTGGTTTTTATAAATGGAGTATTACTTTGTCATAAAGAATGATAAGATTCATTCATTTATGTGCAAATGGATACACCTGGAAGACACACTAATAACTGAAATAATAGATTACAGATATGCAAATACTGGATCTTTTCCTTGATATGAGCACCTGTAGATGTAAATGAGTTCTAGCATGTATAATAGTTTTTATAAAATAGGAAATATCCAAACGGAATTTGGTGTGGGAACATAATGAGGGGAAGGAATAATTATGATTCCAAAAGAAAATAAAAGAGCATGTATATTGGGGTGGGGGGGTGGGTAGGGATGTGGGTAAAAATGAAAATTAACTTGTGTCATATACTGGTACAAATTCCCTAATGTTGTATGTGATTGTAAGCTGTATATAAAATGTACCAATAAAGAATTCAATTTTTTTAAAAAAGAAGATACAATTGTAAATACAAATGCACTCAATTATGAGCACCTAAATATATACACAAATATTAAACAATCTGAAAAAAGATAGTAATACAATAATAAGAAGAGTTTTTAATAACTCACATTTATCAGTGGAAAGATTATAAGGAAATACTGGACCTAAAGAGCATCTTAGACCAGATTAACTTAACAGATATGTACAGAACATGCTATCCAAGACCAATAGAATACATGCTCTTCTCAAGTACCCAAAGAATGTTCTTCAGGACAGATAACACATTAGTGCATAAAACTAGCTGTAAGAACATTTAGGATGGCTGTTATCATATTGTGTCCTTTCTAATAACAATTACATAAAAATAGAAATTAGTGGCAAAAGAAATATTACAAAAGTATTAAATAGATGAAAATTAAACAACATGCTCTGGAACAACCAATTTAAAAATATCTTGAGAGCCGGGCGTGGTGGCTCACGCCTGTAATCCCAGCACTCGGGAGGCAGAGGCAGGAGGATCGCTGAGTTCGAGGCTTGCCTGGGCTCCATAGTGAGCTCAGGGCCAGCCTGAACTACAAAGTGAGACCCTGTCTCAAAAAAAAAAAGAAAATATCTTGAGATAAATGGAAATAAAAAACATACAGTGGTACTTTGGATTATGAATTTTAATTTGTTTTCTAAGTAGAAAATAGCTGTGTTTACATGAGGAAGATGGCCACCATGGTCACGTCTATTACCTAATATGGAGTTTAGGAATGGAAGTATATTTTTGGCAAAGCAGACAAACAAAATTTCATGAACTGAGGTGTTACTATATATTAACACTTCTATGTTACAAAAAAAAAAAGCAACTCTAAGGGGAATGCGAACTGTAACAAATGCTCACATCAGAAAAAACTGAGAATATCCAATTAAAGAGCATTGATCCTCAAGGTACAGAAAAAAGAAACTGAGCCCAAGGTTAGCAAAAGAAAGTAAATAACAAAGAGGTATATCCTTTTGAAGGGATTTTCTTTGGCAAATCATGTTGAAAACTAGGTATCATATATGCAGAAGAAAAAATTGGATCCTTATCTCAAACTATATATAAAAATTAACTTAAAATGAAAGACTCTGACATAAGACCTGAAATTATAAAAATATGTAAAGAAAACATAAGAAAAATACATGAAATTTGTCTGGTTTTTTTTTTAATTTGACACCTAAAGCACAGGTAACAGCTACAAAACAGACAAATGGTATTGCATCAAACTAAAAAGCTTATTGACAGTAAAGGAAACAGTATGAAGACATGACCTGTAAACTGAATAAAAAACACTTACAAGCCACATATCCATTAAGGGATCAGTATTCAAAATACATAGGGTCCATAACTTAAGAGCGGGAAAACAAAACTGGGCAAGGGACCCAGACAAACATTTCTCAATAGAAGACATTCAAATGGCTGACAGATATGTGAAAAATGCCAACACTGATAATCCTTAGAAAAATGTTAATTGAAATCACAGTGAGACATCACCTCACGTCTACAAGAAGAGCCATTATCAGGAAGGCTGATGACAACATATGTCAAACAAGTAGAAAAAATAAAACTCTTGTACACTGTTGGTGGGAAGGTAAATTGATACAGCCATTATGGAAAATTCTATGGTGGTATCTTTAAAATTAGAATTCCCATATAATCCAGCAATTCCACTTCTGAGTCCACTAAAGAAAATAAAATGGGTGTATCCAAGAGATGGCTCCACTCTCGTATCCACTGCAGTATTATTCCCCAGAGCCAAGATATGGAATCAATTTATGATATGAAATTATGATATGGAATCATCTATCAATGGATAAATGGAAATGTACACTGAATACTGTTAATTTTAAAAACAAGAGAGGAAAATTCTGTCCTTTCTGATAGCATGGATGAACCTGGAAGATATATGCTAAGCAAAAGAGATTATCCACAGAAATTTAAATGTTGCATGACCTCATTGACATGTGGAATCTAAAAAGATGGAAGTCACAGAAGCAGAGAGTAAAATGGTGAATAAAGGAGGCTGGGGTGGGATTGGAGGAAAGGTAGGAAACAGGGAGGTTGGGAGATAGTACTCAAAGGACAGAAAATTTCATTGATACATTCAGGAAATGTATTGTGAGACTTGATTATTATAGTTGATCAAAATATATTGTGTACTCAAAAATTGCTGAGGGACTGTCTCAGTATACAACCAAATGAGAAATATGGAAGTTAATTAACTAGGTTTATTACGTCTACAATGTGTACTATGTAACTGAATCTCACGTATGCATTATAACTATATACAACTTTATCAATTGAAAAATAAGTATCAGTTGCAAATAAATTCATATTACATTTACTCAGCAGTTCTACATTAAAAAAATAACAAAAACATTTATCTCCATCTGACATAGTATATAATTTGTTTATTATGTCTCATTTGTTGCGGTTTCTCTCACTAGAAATGAAGCTTAACAGGAGGCTGGAGTTTTTAATGTGTTTTGCTCAGCACTCTATCCCTGGTAACTCTCTCATGTGGGCACTAAATAATGAATGAATGAAAGGAAGGGAGAAAGGGAAGGAAGACAAGAAGTTAGGGAGAGAGGAAAGGGGAAAAAGAGGGGTATGCTACTAGGTGGGAAGTAAACAGACTACTGTATATCTCACGGTTGGGCACCAAATTGAAATTAAAATCACCTAGCAGCACACTAGCATGGAGCAGACGTTCAGTAAATATCCAGGAGAGGAGCAACTTGGCAAGCAGACTTCTCTGACATGTGTCTTCTTCCCCTAGGTAATACCATTTTTTTCTTTTTTTCCCCCCTATAATAGGATTTCTGGATATAGGCAATCTGACCCTTACATTGGGGGACCATCTACAGCCTACCCACTCGACTGACCTCACTTTTCATAGTAGTAATAGACCCACTCCTTTGTTCCAGGACCAGGGTGAATGAGGATGAATGATGAAGAGGCACAGTCACTTTAGCAGGTGGGCAGCCAGAGAGAGGGCTCTTGCCTCTACTTGGCAGCAGGCCCCTCCCTGCATGTGGCACATCTTGCCTTTATTCACCCAACCAGAGGTACAATCAAAAGTAACACAAGATCCACCTGCTTCACAATATCCATTAGTACATGCTCTGTGAACAACAACCTCAGTTGTCTATCATTTTTCCTAGAACCTGCAAGATACAGTAGTTGCCGCCGAGTACAGCCTCCTCCTGTGTGCTCACCAAGGAGACCAACTAGGCCTCAACTCTCCTCTGGTCTCCAACAGACACTTGGGTGTTCACCAAATCCACAGGACAGACTGTAGTAGAAGAAGTAATTACTTCCTTATCTCCATTTCCTCCTCACAAAAAGGCAGAGCAGCCGGGTGTGGTGGCTCACGCCTGTAATCCCAACACTTGGGAGGCAGAGACAGGAGGATTACTGAGTTCGAGGCTTGCCTGGACTACACAGTGAGCTCAGGGCCAGCCTGAACTACAAAGCAAGACCCTGTCTCAAAAAAAAAAAAAAAAGGCAGAGCAAAGCACCTGCACATTCCAGTGTTTGCTAAGATGTATCCAGTCAGGGTTAAAGGGCTACAGGTTGGATGGCAAAGAGACCAGGAAACAGGAAAATAAATGCATGGTTCCTACAACTGGAGGACACACTAATAAGTGAAATAAGTAGATCTCAGATATGCAAATACCAGATCTTTTCTTTGGTATGAGAACCTAGAGATGAAAATGACTTCTAGAATGTATGACAGTTTTTGTAAAATAGGAAATATCCAATGGAACTTGGTGTGGGAACTTAATGAGAGGAAAGAATAAATATGATTCCTAAAGAAAACAAAAGAGCATGTATGTAAGGGGTGGGGGTTGTGGGCAGGTAGGGATGTGGGTAAAAATGATAATTAACTTGTGTCATATGCTGGTACAAATTCCCCAGTGTTATGTGTGATTGTGAGCTATATATAAGAGGTACCAATAAAGAATTCAATTTAAAAAAAGAATAGCAATGACTCTGATTTTATTTCACCTTGTCAGGGGTTATATTTGTTCTGTTCACAGCAACATCCTAGTGTCTGTCTGGTTCCATCACGGGATCCAGATGTTGATGCTGAGGGTCTGGATTCCTTGTTTCCTATGTTTGCCAAAACCAGGGAGTCATAGTGCCCAACAGCCACAGGAACAATTGTGATGCGATGGGGACCATGGGAAAGTAGATGGCTCAAGTTATTGCCCTGTTAGATTGATGGCTGGGGTCTACATGTAGAATTGCCAAAGCATAGAAACCAATCTGTCTGTCTGTCTGTCTGTCTGTCTCTCTCTCTCTCTCTCCCCCCCTTATAGCATAGTGTAAATGTGTCTCCCAGAATTCACATGTTAAGAACTTCACACTCAGTGCAATAGTCTTAAATATGGTAGAGGAAAGAATACATAAGATTTGAAAAGAAAAAGAAAGCACATGTATATAGTGAGTGGAGGGTTGTGGAATGGGTTGGTAAAAAGGAGAATTAACTCATGTCATTAACTGGTAGAAATTCCCAATGTTGAGTGTGACTGTGAGGTGTAGGTAAAATGTACCAATAAAGAATTCAATTGAAAAAAATACTCTTGCTTGGTGGGGAGTAGTGAGCAGTGATGTGGAGTAAGATCATGATCACAGAGGAGTGTCAGGGGTCACAAAAAAGGGTTTGTTATGCCAGCAAGCTTCACCTTCCCATGCTCCCTGTCCTAAGCCTCCCTTGCCCATTTCTACTATGGGATAAGGCAGCATGAAGGTTCTCACCAGATGCCAGGGCAATGTTCTCTGACCTCTCATCCTCCAGAGCCATAGGCCAAATAAATCTCTGTTCCCCATAATGTACCCAGTCTCGGATATCTGTTGCAGCAATGGAGACCAAATTAAGATCCCCCCTCTGGTTTTCTTGGTAAAATATAACTGTTAAATTCTAAAAGAGATCCAGTTTGCTTTCAAGACACTTTTATCAAGATGCAATTCAGATTCTATATCATTCACTCACTTGGCATGTACAATGGTTATTTGACCATCACTGTAGTCTAATTTTAGAACACTCACCTCATCTCAATAAGAAAATTTGCACATATTAGTAGTTGCCCCCAATACCCACTCCAGACAACCACTAATCTACTTTCTTTTCTAGGTGTTTGCTTCTTTGGGACATTTGTAAAGGTAGAATTGCACAATACATGGTCAGTAGTGATTGGTTCCTTTCACTTCACTTAGTATTGTTGAAGCTCATCCATTTTGTAGCATATAGCATCTTACTGCATTCATTGAATAATAGTCCACTGTGTGGCTATACCATATTTTGTTTATACATTCAGCAGACATTTGACTAAAGGGCCACACAGACTAGGCTCAGCTGAATGACCAATTTGTCATGATATGTCTGCCCCCCACCACCATTCAGTCTTGCCTGCCCCTTGGTGACAAGAAGACATAGATACAACCAGGTTGGGAGCTGTGATCTGAGCATGTTGCTCCTCCGTCCCCTCCTCCCAGATGAAACTGACTTGTCTTTGGGCTTTAGAATGGATGAGGGCATCTGGCCCAGCCAAGACTTGGCCTCCTCACCTTCCCCTGGTCACCAACATCACTCTCCGTTCCTACACCACGGATGTGTTCAGTCTTCCAGGCCTTAGTTCATCATTCTCTACCACATGGTGAGCTCCTAGCCAAAGGCTGCTCCTTCTTCATGAGTGCCTCTGTCTTCAGGACTCAGGGCTTAGTAGACACAGGACAAATGTCTGGTGAGGGAGTACAAGACTGTGCCTCCACTTAATTACCTTTTTTGGCACTGCCTATCTAACATTGAATAGTTGCTTTCCTAGCCCTTCTTATCCCCTATTCCACGCAGCATGGACTATTCCGTCCTCTCCTGGGGTCAGGCAGAACATAGCTCATGTGTGTGTGTGAGTGTGTGACAAATTCTTACTCATATTCTTAAAAATCTAATCAATGCAATAGTTTCTTAAAGTCTAATTTATATGCATTAAAATGTACAAGAGTACAGTTCCATGAGTTTTAAAAATATTCACCCATAAATTATACTTGTGTAACCCCAACTTTCATCAAGACACAGAACACTTCTGTCACCTCAGAAAGCTCCTTTGTCCCTTTCAATCACATCCTGACATGTCACCTGGGGCAATCACCCATCCTCCTGACATGGCAGCTTAGAGCCAGCTGTCACTGAGCCTCATATAAATGGACTGAGGCAGAGCCTTCTCCCTCGTGTCTGCCTGCATCTGACCAGCATGATGTCTGAGAGGTTGGTCCATGCTGTTAGATTACGATGAACTCATTCCTTTTGCCCCATTCCCAACACAGTGAATATTGAATTAAATAGGTTCAATTAAATAGACTCCCACATCAAAATGACTTTAATGAGGTGCTTAATACCAAATTGTGCTTTACACATTAATAAAACAAGGGGGAAAAATGATGTTTTATTCCTTACCATCAGTGTCCTAGGAGATTGTATTAATGTTCTCTTGAGGAACAAAATCAACATGATATATATATATATATATATATATATATATATATATATATATATATATATATATATAATTATGCCAGGACATTTATTAGGTAGGCTTAAAGAATCAGAGTTGAAAGACTCTACAATGGCTGTCTACTCATTAAAGAGCAATTCAGTACGTAGAAGCTACTGGGAGCTGGAAGCTAAAGAACAAGAGGGATTGAGGTGGGAGCAGCAGTCCAAGACTCAAGGCCTCAGAGCTCCTTGGAGAGTCTTCATGTGAGTATACAAGAAAGGCTGAGGAAGCTGCTGTCTACAGGTAACGGTAGTAGCAGAAGATGGCCCGTCAAACAGAATGGAGATTTTCAAATACAGACTGACTTCCTCCTTCTTCCCCTTTCATTCTATCTAGGATGCAAGCCCATTGGATGCTGCCACCTACAACCTGGTTTGGTCTTCTCTCTCAATTAGTTGACTACATGCCAATCATCTCCAGAAACATCCACAAACCCACCCAGAAGTATGTTTTACTAATCACCTACTCATCTCTTAATACAGTCAAATTGCCACATCATGATTAAGGGGCACAGAGGAAGAAAAATAAAAAATCCACCAGCACTCTGCATGTAGTCCTCTCCTCACAAAGCCTAGAGCTGATATGGGGGCCTCGAAGGGACACACAGACAGCCAGTGTCTACAGCAGTAGACCACAAAAGCAGTCACTTCCAACTTAAACAGAAACAAATGCGCAAAACTTCTGGCTTTAAATCACAAATTAATCTCTAGCAGTAGTTTCAATAAACACTTCCCTAGGTAAACATTACATTCAGAAGTAGGTTCATTTCATTTTAAGATAATTAGCTTAATAAAAGCTAAATTTACAGCATGAGTTGTTCTACATTACCTCAGAATTGTAGAAATTATATAACCTAAGGCTGAATGGGATTAAATGGGAATCTATATTTTCTCAATAAGTCTTCATTAAATAAACAAATGGAGTCATGCTGGCTTTGTGATTTCCTGTACTTTCACAATTTTCCAAATTAAAAGCACATAGGTGACAGGCGAATGAATGAATGCACAAGAAAGTTATTTTCTGGGTTTGTGGAATGTATTTCACTTCTTAGTACCTGGCTGCATTTTTCTCAAGAGCAGACCCAGGCTCACTGGCTGGAATCTTCCTCCTCCTGCTTTTCATCCTCTTCCTTCTCTCCATTATCTCTTCTTGCTGTTTTCATCAAGCATGAGTTTTTCTTTCTCCAGTGCTTCAATGTCAGCAACATTTGGAACTCACTTCTGTTTTCCACCTTCACGTGAACCCCCTCTCATTTTTGTAAGTAAGAATCTTCACAGGCCATATATCCAAATGTCACATTTCAAAACATGCTGAACACTGGAGAGTCTAAGTCATAAGCTTCAAAGGCAGGACTTGTAATGGGGCTTCTGACTGATAACCCTTAATTAAGGTCTTTAAATATACACAGTCTT
>PVIC010019768.1:0-30215 GCA_004025085.1 Thryonomys swinderianus | reverse complement strand
AAAGAAAGAAAGAAAGAAAGAAAGAAAGAAAGAAAGAAAGAAAGAAAGAAAGAAAGAAAGAAAGAAAGGGCGTTTGAAAAATCCTTTCAAAGTGATAATAACACTCTAAGTCATAGCTCAGAGTGACCTTGCACCAAAAGCTGCGCCCACAGAGCCAGGAGTTGGATGGTTGGAATGATGAAGTCCAGGATAAAACTGGACCGACCATTCCAGCTGGAATCATGCCAGTGTCTGTGCTGTTCTTTCACTGACTCCAGGGGAAAGGAGAAAAAGGTAGAGAACCAATAAAGACGTACAGAGATACGTTGATAGACCAGGAGAGGACACAAGGCAAACCCAGCAAACATTTATGGAAAAAAAAAAAAAGATGTCTACAAATCTCTTAGCTTGACCTTGAAGTATAGATAAGTTTGGGTAGGAGAGGAAAGTAGGACAGAGCCGGATGCACAGCAAGGGGAAGTGGGCAGGACAGAGTTCGTGCCTGAGAGTATTGAGTCTCCTTACCTCTTCCATCATCCTCAGCCCTATGGCTAAGTTATTAGGGTGCTCCGCCTTAGTGCTGCTTACAATGTTTCCCCAGCTAGCTAATTAAGTGTAACAGACTTAATTGAATCATAGTGAAGCCCACAGCTGATGTTTCTATAGCTGGAAGGGAGAAGGTGGAGAGTGATGAAAACCAAGCACTTCTGGTGCTAGCTCGAATTCTGTAGGTATTTTCAAACCTCAGCACAAAGAGCATGATATTCAAGCAATATCATGTAGAGATGAGAGCAATCTCCCCAACAAGAGAAGAACCAATACTCCTTTTATACGACAGCAATTCGGTAAATTTTGTTTAGCTTGTGTAGGATACAGTTAATTACAGTAATTTATCAAAATGGCATAAGGTGGTATTCACACACACAAAGAGTATTTTCCCACAGTTGAAATTTCTTAGTTTTATAGAAGCTGAAGCTAGTTCTAATTGAATTTTCACTTGGGTAGATAAAATCTTTAACAACTCCAGAATAACTAAATGGCCTTTGCTCAATGATGTGGATCCAGATGATTTACAACACCTATCACACAATCATGCTAATTTTGCGTTCGTATGATTAATTAAAACAATATGTTCGTTCTTCCTAAAGTGGAATTAGGGCACCCAAGGAGTTGAGTTTTATTACAAATTTCCCTATCCAGTGGTAAAAGCAATTTTTACACACTGCCTTCAAGAAAGTGGTAAGGACAGGAGCCCTGAGAGACAAACTTTGTCAAGTTCATCTTTGCTCTTTGAAAGATAAGAGACATGAGTCTAAGGGACAGATAAAGATTTTTAGGACTTCACAGCTAAAAGGACTTTAAAGCAACCTTGTGTAAATCTCCTAATGCATATGATAAATCTGAGGCTTGGGGAAAGCAATGTCTTATCCTCAACTTTTAAGGCTCTATTCAGTTTACCTGATATTAATTCAATTTTTGTCAGCCATAAATTGGTTATCTCAGCATCTTCCGCCCTCTTTCACCAGAGCCAGGAGGGTTCACTGCCTGGATCATTGTTTGGCCACTGAGAAGCTCTTCTCACTCACTCATTCTCAGGGCCATTCTCAGGGCCCCAGCCTCCCTGACTGCCTGGCGACAAGAATATCACAGCCAGCAATGCAGCACTGGCCAGGCAGCCGCTGCAGGGTGCCCCACACAAACTCTCCAGTTCCACAACTAGAGATGAGCGCCACCCTGCAGAGCCGACCTGTCATTCACTTGACATATGAATGAACCCACAAATATTCAATGAGCACAGACAGCATGCGCCAGACACTGCTGAAGAGGTCACATGGAATGGAGAAATGCCTGCTCTTAGATTTGAATGAAGGAGGAAATGACTTAGATTTGAATGAAGGAGGAAAATGACAAAGAGAACGAATAAGTCAAATTAATCAGATATCAGAGGAATGAATCCTAAACAGGAATGGATGGTATCAAATACTAGTGAAGGTGAAATGTGAGCATATCCGCTCTGAGAAAGTGACTTTGACAAGAGGTTAAGTTCACAAACCTGCTAGGCTATTGAGAGAAAACCACTACTATGGTTTATATCCAAGCCCCCACCCCGAACCCCGCAGAAATCTCATGTGCTCAGTGGAAAGGCCCTAGGAAGGCACTTGGATCATGGGAGGTTGTACTCATCAACATGTTCATTCGGTACTGAGTGCTGTTACGAGGTGAGACCTAGGATGTGCCCTGGAAGAGCACATCTCCCTTCCCGGCTCCCTACTGGTCTCTCTGCTTCCTGGCCACCACGAAGCAACCAGCTGTCCTCCGTGGCAGGCTCACCACCATGCTGGCTCTGCCTTGCAGCCAGCTGAGCAGGGACTATACCAAGAGACACAATAAACCTCTCCTCCTTTTGTTCCTGCAACAAGAAAATCCTCCACGCTGAGAAAAAAACATACAAGGCTATTCTTCCTGACATGTTATAGAAAAGGGCAAGGATTTGGGGAAGGAGAGAGACATAGGATCAGAGGGGCAGAAGGAACTTGGCCTGGCCTCCTCAATCATGGTTCTGGAAGCACAGTTTTAGAGGGCTGTGTCAAGGGCTGATATGATCCAACTTCAGCAAGGTCACAAGCAGCACTGGGGGTGACCCGAAGGTAGAAGAGACAGACTAGTGAGATACACTTCTTTTAATCCAAGATAAGAGATGCTGTTGCCATCAATCCAAGTGGTGGCAGCAGGAGCGATCAAAGGACATGGGGTGGGAATCAGAGTCTTGGGTGAAAAAGCAAAGGCAAGGATCTTCCTCGGTTTCGGTGCTGACAGCTGCAGCCTGCTGCCTGTCAGGTCCTCTGTTACTCAGGGGCACCAGCTCAACAAGTTTCCCTCCAACAGTGCATTCTTTTCCTGTTACTGTGATAACAAATTAGCACCAATGTACTGGCTGGAAACAGCACAAATGTATTATCTTGCAGTTCTGAAGGTTGCCAGACCAGAGCATATCTTCTTGGGCTAAAATCACAGTGGCATTGGGACAGTATTCCTGCTGGACACTCTGCGGGGCATCTGTGTCCTTGCATTTCTAAGCTTGCATTCTTTTGCCATGGCCCTAACCCCATGACCTCAGCTTCCATGGTCGCATGTCCTTCTCTACCTCTCACATGGATCCCTGTGATTACCCAGATGCACCCAGATTACTAAAACCCCAATCTCAAGATCTTTTAGGTAGCCACACGTGCAAAGTCCCTTTTGCCATGTAAAGTGCCATATTCACAGATTCCAGGACACATGGACATTTTTGAGTGGAAGGGCACTAGTTGGTGAACCACGTGGAATTTGTTGATTTCTCAGGAAAAAAAAACAAGACAAATAACAACAGTAAAAACTCAGGAGGACTGTACCCCCCATCCCTCATACAAAGGCACAGCCAGTCCACAGCAGACATTCTTGTCTTCCCAGATGGGCACAAAACCATGCTGCAGGCAGCCCAGGACCACCACTCCCTGTGTTCTCCCCCAAACTCAAGGCCTCTCCACCTTCCACAATAGGAGAAACATCTGCTCTCCCTGGCTTATAGCTTCCTTCCACTACCCACAGACTCCTTGCGGGCTCCGCTCAACAAAGGACTTTTCATGAAATGGGATTCTGCCAGTACTTCTTCTGGTGCAGGTACAAAGGGAAAAGGTTTCAGAAGGTCTCGGAAATGCTGAGCCCCAGGCTCTCATAGGTAGCCAAGGGTACTGTGCTCACAACCAGCAGCGCCCCAACCAAGAGCATCCTGGTATCGCTCACCACACATGAGCATAGCAATCGTCACCATCCTGGCTCCTGCTCTCACAACAGCGACTGTGGACTCAGAGGATGGATTGGCCCAACCAACTTGCATCCTCCAACTGTCTTGCTCATGTGCCAGTGAGCAAAACCTGGGCACTTGGAAAGAGCTGGGAAAACAGGTACATCTGTCTAAGTCAGCAAATATTGTTATCACATCCTCAAGTGCAAGGCATTCCAGATGGAGACAGTCCATCACAAAAAGCAGGAATTGTTAAGCAGCTTCGAATGCAAGAAGAAACCTTGTTTCCTGCTCTGTCAGAGGGCAAGGCACTACAAAGGGTACACACTGCCAGCTCACAGTCCAAGAACCCCAATTCTGCCTATAATTCCAGCACTCAGGAAGCTGAGGCAGGAGGATTACTATGAGTTTGACACCAGCCTAAACTATATGGCAAGACCTTGTCTCAAATAAATAAATACATACATACATATATAGTACAACTCATGAATGCATGAAATAGTATTATGCACACCAGGAGAAGCAAGACCCTGTCTCAAAAAAAACAAACAAAAAAGGAATACCAGGAGATGACTATGAAGATAGAAGTCAAAGGATATAAAATCTGAGACAGAAGGAATGACTTCAAGAGCTTTATCATACAATAAGGTGACTATAATTAATAACATGTATCTCACTTGAAAATTGCTAAGGGAACAGGTGGTAACATTCCCACCACAAAAGTACGTGGTGGCACACTCTATAATCCCAGCGCTCTCAAAGGATGAGGCAAGAGGATCACAGATTTAGACTCAACCTGGGCAACTCAGTGACTCAGTGAGAACCTGTCTCAACATAAAGAGATATCAACTCAATTTTAACAATTAAAATTAAGAAAAAATAGGGCCGGAGGGTTAGCTCAGTGGTTCTGGCATCTGCCTCGCAAGCACAAGGTCCTGAGTTCAATCCCCGGTGACCACATACAATGCTGGGCATAGAGACTCACGCCCACTGGCAATCAATACCACATACCACAGTGCCGGGAGTGGTGCCTCACGCCTATAATCCCAGAACTCGGGAGGCAGAGACAGGAGGATTGCTGAGTTTGAGGCTTGCCTGGGCTACATAGTGAGCTCAGAGCCAGCCTGAACTACAAAGCAAGACCCTGTCATTAAAAAAAAAAAAAATTAAGAAAAAATAAAGAGATATCCAAAAGTACTGGGAATGTAGTTCCATACAAAGGTTCTAGATTCAACCTTAGCACCACGGTGGGAGAGGGCCATGCTGCTGTGCCTTGGAACCAGCTGACTACAAACTGAAACCACTAGGAACTGTGAGCTAAAATAAACCTTTCCTCCTTTAAATTGTCTCTGCAGGGTATTTTGCCCCACTAATGGAAAGTAAGTAAGACAGCTTCTTTATCTCTCTGGGTTTCAATTTCTTCATCTGTAAAATGAGACTAACATTAGTGGTCATCCCTCAGGGTTGGTTGAAAAGTCAAATGAAAAAGCGCAGATAAAACACTGAGCACCATTTGGCACAAAATAACCTATTGTCTTTATTATAAATAATAATGATTCATCTCTCAGGTTGGCTCACTTGCTGCAGTACTTCAAGATTATAGATAGTCTCAGCCCCCTGGGTAAATCTGGCCTCTACTGTGAGATGGATGAAATTTGCTTGAGCTGCTCCTCCATCCCAAACGCCAACTTCCTCCTGAATTAGAGCCCTTGGCCTCTGTACCCCATCCTAGGTTCTAGCACCTGTGATCCTTCGACTCCTCAAAATGAGTTTCCTGATTTCCAGCTGGGGAAGCCAGAGGCTAGAGACAGCGAGACCACAGTTAAGTTATTCCCACCAGCCTGAGCTACCTGTGGGACAAGGATGACTTCCCCAGTCACTCACATACCAGGGAGTTCAGAGCCTTCTGACAATGAAAGAAGCAAGTTACCACCCCTTGTGAAGGTGCAGAATTTGATGCCACTGAAATGCATCCTCACCACCACCATCTCCAATGACTACCCATACCCATTCCCTCAGGAACCCTGACAGCAGATGGCACTCTCTCGGGTAAAGATCCTCACCTCTGAAGAAGCCCTAGTACTCCTCAAGGGAGCCTTTGCTCTGCTGGCTGGTCCTACAGAGAACCCTTTAGCCAGGATCTGACATTAGATCCAACTTCTTGTGTAAAGGCAAAAAAGGTCTCAGTCATTTTCTCTTTACAGATAGGAAAACCAAGACCCACAGAGAAAGAAAGTCCCACTCACTAAACACCTCTGACATGCCTAACTTCACATATGGAACTTCCTTAGGTGATCACATGTCACTGAAGGGCAGAAAGAGCCTCTGACTTGTCCAAGCTCTAAATGCTGGATTGAGACTCACTCTTGCAAACCTCAGCCTTCCCCAAAGCCCTGTCTAAGCATTGATCAGGGTGTGGGAAGTGTCCATTATCATCTGTTGAGCATATATGAATTTATTTTATTCTTCTGAAACCCTCTGAGGGGAAGTATTATAGTCAGCTCCACTTTAAAGCTAAAGAATAGGAAGCACAGAGGTGAAATTACCTCTGTGAATGATACAACCCTAAGAGCCAAAGGGTAACATTTGAATCTGGGCAATCTGACTCAAGAGTCCACACTCCAAAGCTCTGAACCCCACTGCCACCCCCAGCACATGGCCTCTCCTTAAAGTTGTGTTAGGTCGGCGAGGTCCCTGGACTTTAATAGAGCAAAACTCTCTATGCAAGTTAAAAATAAAATCAATTAGGAAGTGCCAAGTAGAGATATCATCAGCCCTCAAACAGATGGCGCAAAGACTTCAAATGGATCTTCAAGAGTTCTCACTTCCCCCCAGGGTCATTGGCTCTGGCTGCACAAATGTCATTATCATAATGATAGCCATGCTTGCTGCCTCAGTCCCCATACTGCCAGGCCCTGAGTGAGCCACTGGCTGTCACCTACAGCCTTCCTTCGGAGGCAAAGACAATCTGGGCCATCCACTACAGAAGCCTGAGAACTCCCACCAGCCAACAAACTCATGCCCTGTGGCTAGCTAACCAGAAAGACCCACAGTCCTCTCTAAGAGCATGATACTAATTTTTTTCATAAAGGAGTATAACACAAATGTGTCACACCCACATTTATTCTTTAGAATATTTCTACTGATGAATTATAAATTTCAATTATATAAACTTTATTAAACAATGAGTACTTAGCTGGGCGTGGTGGCTCACGCCTGTAATCCCGGCACTCAGGAAGCAGAGACAGGAGGATTGCTGAGTTCGGGGCTTGCCTGGACTGCATAGTGAGCTCAGAGCCAGCCTGAACTACAAAGCGAGACCCTGTCTCAAAAAAAAAAAAAAAAAAAACAATGAGTACTTCACAGGAAATCACAAAAGTAAGTATTGGATTTTTTTATTTACTGAGTGCTTATAAAAAAGCATGAAAATTTTCACCTGTTTTTTGGTATACAAAGTCTAAAAAAAGAACAACAAATAAATTCATCTATGAACTACATAAAAATACCAACAGAAACTACCAAAAAAAATTCTTCACTTTAATTATCACACCTAAGGCAAACTCCACACATGACAACAGCACATTCCATACACACATATCACACTGGCAGCACATGTAGTTTTCTTTCCTGGCCCTTTTGCAGGACACTTTTACATCTCTCTAGTTTAGCTGTTTTTTCAGAGGGTTCTTATTATTGTGCAAATTTGAGGTTAACAGTGAACATAAAATATCAATAAAATAAGGTATTAAATTCCTACTATGCATTGTCCATTTTAAGTAACATCAACATTTTTATCAGCTGTTTACTTCCTTACAAAACCTAAAGATAACATCAAAAATAAATTCCTATATGAAGTATAATAAAAATACCAATTGTGCTCTAAAAAAATCTTTACTTCAATTATCACACCTAAATAATAAAAAATAAGATATCAGTAAAATAAAATGTCATATAGTTAATGTGTCCTTAGACATCAACATTTTCACATCTGTTGTATACTTGCTCATAAAATCTAACAGATAGCCAGGCGTGGTGGCTCATGCCTGTAATCCCAACACTTGGGAGGCAGAGACAGGAAGATTGCTGAGTTCGATGCTTGCCTGGGCTACATAGTGAGCTCAGGGCCAGCCTGAACTGCAAAGCGAGACCCTGTCTCAAAAAAAAAACTAACAGATAACATCAGAAATAAAAACCAATGTGAGGACCAGAGATTTAGCTCAGTGGTTCTGGCACCTGCCTAGCAAGTGCAAGGTCCCTGGTTTGATCCCTGGTAACCACATACAACAATACCAGTGTGGTGACTCATGCCCACCAGCAATCTGTACCACATACCACAGTGCTGGACTGGTGGCTCATGCCTGTAATTCCACTTGGGAGGCAGAGGTAGAAGGATTGCTGAGTTTGGGGCTTGCCTTTTTGAGTCCCTGTCTCAAAATAATAATAAATAATAATAATAATAATGTGAACTGCAGTAAAAATACCAATAGAACTCTACAACAAAAATAAGCTTCGCTTCCCAGCACTCGGGAGGCAGAGACAAGAGGATTGCTGAGTTTGCGGCAGCTTGCCTGGGCACCATAGTGAGCTCAGGGCCAGCCTGAACTACAAAGCGAGACCCTGTCTCAAAAAAAAAAAAAAAATAAGCTTCGCTTATATTGTCACACCTAATGCAGTCCTCACACATGAAAATTGCATGTTCTATATGCAAGCATCACTTACAAGTATGTTTTGTTTTACTCTCCTTTCTTATAGAACACATTTGACATCTTTTTGGTTTTCCTGTTGTAGTAGTTGGGGTGTTGTACCTATCTATTAGCCTGTTAGCTCATCAGGGTGCACCACAATTTCATTGCATAGTTCTTGGACAGAAACATTTTGCTCTTGTTCTGCTGTAAATGATCTCTTATGAATCCCAACCTCCAGTCCTCTGAAACACTTCCCCATGGTATTTTGTTCTTGTTATTTTCTTTGTAAATTATCAAATTACTTATGCTACATGTTTAGGATTGAGAAAAACACAACCACAGGCTAATGCATTGTGTTTCAAGTGATATCATAGTGGCAGTATAACTCATCAACATCTATTCCATCTTTGGTTTTCTTATAGAAAGGTTCCATCTCAGGCTTCTATCTTATCAAAGTTTTCCTGTCAATATTCCTGTCATGGTGCAATGTTGACATCAGCAGTATTAGTTTGTTTTCTTTGCCTTATATGAGCCCAATGTAAATCCTTCCAAAACCCCAAGATTGTACTATACAATTCTGTTTTGAAATTGCAACATTTCATTTGTAATTTTTCATTTGTTCCTGTGTAGAGTTCCCTATCCTGGTCAACCTGTGCTCTGTTAGCAAATGTAACATTGATTGGAAACTGGTAAACCAGTTGGTGAATGTCATATTCTGATTGGTTTGGGATGAAACCCCGTGTCTGTATCAGTCAACTCACTGTCACATGAACTTTAGCTCATATGCTCAACATCAAAGGCATCATTATCATCATCAACAATATCATCAATCAACCACACCACTCTTCTGTTATGAAAATATGTATTTTACCAAAATGGATTATTGTAATCCATCCATGAGTAACCTTATAACTCACTTTGACCTCCTCCAAAACTTAACAAGTCTAGTTTTATGTGCCAGTATACTAAATTGGGCTACTTCTATTAGAAATATCAAAGAAAACTTTTTTATAGAAAATCCTAGAGTGGTGTGGGTGTATCATACCCTGTGCAATGCTCAGGTAAATACAGGAAACCTGGTAGGAGGAACTTAACATGAGTGACACCTCTGGATGACATTCGTTGGGGCTTTTTTGTTTTTTGTTTTTTGTGTTTTTTTTGAGACAGGGTCTCGCTTTGTAGTTCAGGCTGGCTCTGAGCTCACTATGTAGCCCAGGCAAGCCTTGAACTCAGCAATCCTCCTGTCTCTGCCACCCGAGTGCTGAGATTACAGGCGTGAGCCACCATGCCCGGCTGGATGACATTCTTACACAGGTGCATATACTTTGCCTCTCATAGTACCAAGAGGTTATACACAAAGACTGCTTCCTGTATCCCTCAGGGAAGGGTACTGTGATGTACAGCAAACTACTATTACGCTGAAATGAAAATTTACAGTAGCAAAGTAAAGGATGTGTTTCTGAAACCCAGTGTTATGCTCATATGGCTAAGCTGCCTGAGATTCAAAAGAAGGGAATGCAATAAAAATAAATTTATGGCAACAAAGGAAAATACAGCAGACAAAACATAGGAGTTCTATCTAGCATGAAGACATTCATTCATTCATCACACATTCTTATACCTAAAGTGCTCACCCCTGAAAACTCGGGCAACATCTGAGCAAAGGTTAGAAAATTACAGTAATTTGCTAAATGTTTCTTTTAAGTTCCTTGAAAAAATTTAATCACAAGGATTTGTATAGTACCTTCACAAAACAAATTGAATTTTATCCACTTTTGTAAATGAAAGAAAAATTATTTTGTCATCTTTTAGGTTTTTTGTTTGTTGTTTGTTTGTTTTTGAAACAGGGTCTCACTTTGTAGTTCAGGCTGGCCTTGAACTCATAGCAATCCTCCTGCCTCTGCCTCCCAAGGACTGAGATTACAGACGTGATCCATCACCCCCGGCATTGTATTTTGTCGTCTTGTGTAGACAATTTTCGTTAGAGAAACAAGACTTAGAAAACGTTTTCTATAAATTTTAATATTAAAACCTGTAATCATGTGGGGGAATTGGCCTGCCACTAACTGTCCTAGCCCAGTGTTATTCTCTTCCTCTATAAAGTAGTGGTGGTACTAAAAATTACACCACAGTGGTGGGATAGTGATGAGGTTTAAATGAGACTTGTATGCAGAGTTTTCATTATATGTTGGTGGTTATTAACATGTTATTATTGACTTTTATAACCAATAAAATATTCACTGTAGCTGGTCATGGTGGTGTATCTAAAATACCAGCACTCTAAAAAGCTGAGAACTGCAAGGCTGGGCAATCTGCCAACTTAGTATTTTGTTTTTTCAAAACAAAATAAGGCACAGTGGGAATGTAGCTCAGAGTTAAGACCCTGGCTTCAATCCCCAGTTTCTGCAAAGAAACTAAAGCTAGTTGAAACAAAAAAGGAAGAAAGGGAGTCAATGGCTTATAAATTTGAAAGGCACACAGGTGATACTGGCTCCAGCCCCATGGAGACTTAGAAACTCACACAGTATTATTATCTGTCACTGTTGAACCCTATACATTTCATCTCACGTTTAGTCACTGAGTTGTTCTCACTATTTCAGGCTTCTTGGAGACATTATTTCTGAGATCAATTCCCTATTATCAATTCAAAAACAGGAAATAAGATGAAGATACCACCTCCACTTTCAGCTTAGAAAGTTCCAGAGAAGTTATATGCTTTTCCAACATGCAGGGGAGTAGAAGCTATAGTTTTGGACCCCACCAGGAGTATGTGGAATAGAGGACAAATTTTCTAAAGGAAGTAGGGAAAGGACAAAGAAAATGATATCCTTCCAGAACACAGTGTTCATTATACCCATCATTAATATAGAAGCCATTTTATCATGACAAAATCCCTTTAAAAAGCATAGACTGTTTTGATCTATAATATTCCATATCCATACATACATCATTAACAAACAATAGAAATTAACCATGTTACAATAGAAGTCATATATATCTGGAAAGAGAAATTGTTTACATTTTATTCTGCCTCTACAGTACCCAACACAAAGTAGGTACTCTAAGGAATATCTGTGAAGTTACTAATAACATAGGTCTGGAATCAAATTATGTCACTATATTAGGATAAATTATGCATCAATGTTTTTAAAAAGCTCAAACTCTTAGTGACTTAGCACAAATTTATTTCTCTTTTGCACAGTCTGCCATGGGTACAAATGATCCCTAAAGTAACTGTTTTTCAAGAGATCCTCAGACATCCAACAAAAAAGGACCACCCTCATTTTATAGTGTGTCATTTCTAACAAAGTCAATGTGCCAAAGAGAGCTCCAAGGGGATCTTGTGTTCTAACCACATTCTCACTGCTAAGACACAATATCCAACACCCATAACTTAAAGGAAGAGAGTTTTATTTTTTCTCACACTCCATGGTAAGCTGACTCCAAGGCAGAAATGGCATGTGGAAGGGTCTGGGCTAGGAGAAGCTGCTCACATGGCAGCCAGGAAGCAGAGAGAGAAGGGAGAAGGGAGAAGCTAGGATAGAGACCTATCTTTCCAACACCCTTCCAGGGATGTGCTTCTTCCAACCAGGTAACCTCACCCACTGAACTCACCAGCAAAGGAATTCAACAGTGAGTATAGTCCAACCACAACTTTTAATGGCAAATATGTCTTTCATTTCAGAAATGGCCCACATGACCCATATTCTACTCAGAGGTCTCTGGCTATACCCAGTCACCAACCCTACTTAACCATAAAGAATCAAGAGGCCCAGAGATTTAGCTCAGTGGTTCCAGTGCCTGCCTAGCAAGCGCAAAGGCCCTGAATGGATCCCCAGTGACCACATACAACAATATCAGGCATGGTAATTCATGCCCACCAGCAATCAGTACCACATACCACAATGCTGGGCTGAGGCTTGCCTGGGCTACATAGGGAGGTCAGGGCCAGCCTGAACTACAAAGCAAGACCCTGTCTAAAAAAAAAAATTAAGAAAGGTCATCTTTCCATATACCTGGGAGGAATCAGTTATATGTAAACATTAATTGCCCCATGAGATCAATAAAAATAAAATTGTATTCTATATAAATTGTATCCCAATTTTTAAACTATTAAAAGGATCCAAGCCTAAATACAGCTTGGCTTCCCTACTGCTCTTTGACTGAGATAGAATTATGAACTCTCTGTCTAAACCCTCATTACAGCCTAGAAGAGATTAATTCCTCTTGAAAGTTCAAAGTTTATTTATTTTGCATGCTCCAGTATTAGACAGAAATGACCTACACAATTCCATTGAACATACAACCTTACTAGAGGGCAATTGACAGTTCTCTGCATAAAGGATCTTCAAAAATGTGCCTATTCTTTGACCCTGTAATTCTACTTCTGTGATTTAACCTGAGGGGAAAAAACAGGGATGTTCATAAAAATTTAGCTACAAGAATGTTTCTTTCAGCCAATTTGTAACAGGTAAAAGTGAGAATTAACCTAAAGGCCAGTGAGGGTTGGCTTAATAAATTAGAATATCCTCACAGTGGAATAATATGCAGCCATTAATAATCACATTGTGAAGGTACATTTATTAATATGAAAAGAGGCTTATAGTACATTAGAAGGAAAAAAGGCAAGCTATAAATGAAGCACACACCATGTATGCTTGGGAAAGATTCTAGAAGGAAATATATGAAGAAATTAATAATAACATTTCCTCCTGTGTGGGTGGAATTATGAGTGTTTTTATTTTTGCCTTTTTGCTAAATTTATTTTCTTACTCTTAGGAGAATTGCTGTTAAAATAAGAAAAACAAGGTAGCTTAAATTATTAATAAATAATCTCCTTAGGCCTATCACACTCCCACTGCTTCTAAACGGGATTTCATCTTATAAACTCACTACACAGGATTAGGTTCCCTTTAGTCTTTACTGTTCAAAGTCACTATTGATGGCTATAACAGCAAGAGCATTTATGAGAGAGAGTACTTCCCAGTTTATACTCTTTTTCACATTCACAAGCCCCCCTCCACACACACATACACAACTGCAAGGAAATATAGTTTGGGCCTTGCCATCCCCTCTTTACAATTATAGCTCAAAGCCACTAAGTGACTTGACTAAAGATGACAGCTACACGGAATCCAAGGTTCTTCAGGGGCCATTGCTCTGCCCACCTCCAAGGACCCACTGTATTCTGAGTGCCTCTCACAAAGAATCTAATGTGGAAATTGCATCTGGGGTAAAGGTGACCAAGTCTGCAGAACAGCTCAGCCCCCTCCACCAATGAGCTATCACCATGCACCCCTAGTGGAACACGGGTCATCAGCACTTCTGAGCATTAGCACAGTTGGAGGATATAAAGCACCTAAGTTCCGCCTTTAACCTTTAAAAAGAATGAGAAAATATTTGAAATTCCTAAGAAAGCAAGTGCAAGTGATCCAAACTATCTTTAGAAGGAAAAGTTCTGGAAAGAAGAGTCAATAGAGGTAAGCAAGGCCAGAAGAGACAGGGAAGTAGATAAGATGGAATGCTGTTGCCTTCACCTCTTCAGGAGAAAATAATACCTGAATAAGCCAGAGCACAAGAGTTATGTAGAACATCATCATCATTCTAATAATAATCCTGTATCACTGAGAAATCCTTCATTAAGTGATTTCATCACTGTATCAACACTTTAAAGCACACTTCCACACACTAAGATGGCTATGATGTCACTAGGCAAGAAAATTTTACAGGGCCACTAGCATCTACGTGGTCCATCAAGGAGCAAGGATTTGTCCTGTGGCACATTACTGTATGCATAGTAGCTACCATTTATTCAGCACATATTATATGCCAGACACTATTCTAGTGATTTGCAAAGTGACCCTATCCAATCCTTTGACTAACCCTGTGAGATAGGCAATATTAACATCCTCTTTTTAGATGCCGGGTCACTTGTCTGAGACTACATGTCCAGCAGGTGGCAAAGATTCCAACTAAGACTTACAATCAAAACTTGGTAGAAGAATGTAGTGGCTGGATGACTTATGGTGATAAAGACAGGAAAGATAAATTCCAGTTATAGGAACGTGGAGTATCATGGATGAGACAGACAAAATCAGCAGATCTGGACAGAAATGGAGGTTGAAGGCAAATCTTGAAAGCTGTGGGTGACTGGTTGACATTCATACCATGACAATGAACACGCTCACAGAGTGAATAGACAACAGACTGCTTTGAGTAAAAGTTTAGGGAACCTCAAACTTTTACAGAGATGTAGTTTCAAAGACACAAATATATAATCAAGGGAGGGGGAAATTAGTGATGAATGGAGCAAAGGACAGAAAGAAAAAGTTCCCAAAAGTAGGGTGGGCTCAGTGGTGAAAACTCTACATACTCAATAAGGAGTTAATATTTTCCTGCATTTAATCAATACTAGGTGCGTTTCTAAAAATTTGGGGAATATATTTCATTTAATCCTCACAACAATTTCATGTGGTAGATAATTTTGCAATCCTTACACTTCTAGATAAGAGAGCAACCTCAGCTCAGGAACAATGGTAGAGCCTGGGAATCTTGCTGTAGATCTGACACTCACAATTGGGACACTGAAGTGCCTTCCTCAGGAATGTGCCACGTGTTCTGAGCATTCAGTACAAGTGAACCACCATCATAAACATTAACTCAAAACAACCTCTGTAAGTAGGTACTACTATTCCTATCATACAGATGGGAAAATTTACAGAAAAATCACCCAGAATCACACTAGTACAACCAAGAAGACATAATAGCTGTATCCATCAGGAAATTAAGGAACTATCAATCTGCACTTGGTAGATGAAAGGAAGCCAATCAAAACCTAATACACTAAGGTATCTTAATCAGAAAAGGGAGGGAGGGCCAGAGGGTTAGCTCAGTGGTTCTGGCGCCTGCCTCGCAAGTGCAAGGTCCTGAGTTTGATCCCCGGTAACCACATACAATGCTAGGCATCGAGACTCACGCCCACCAGCCATCAGTACCACATACCACAGTGCTGGGCATGGTGGCTCACACCTGTAATCCCAGCACTCGGGAGGCAGAGGCAGGAGGATTGCTGGGTTCAAGGCTTGCCTGGACTACATAGTGAGCTCAGAGCCAGCCTGAACTACAAAGTGAGACCCTATCTCAAAAAAAAAAAAAAAAATGAAAAGAAAAGGGAGGGAATGGAAATCCAGAAAATTCACTATAACTACAGACTTATCAACTGTTGGTAGTGAAAAAGGTCTGGGATGTTGGTCAATGCCATTCACCAAATGCTGGCTATAGGGTAGGACTACATATTCTGCCCACTTGTGTTCATATGATGCCATAGGATGGTGAGTAGTGAGAAGACAAGACATATTCCTCTTCTAGATTGACTGAAGAATGTCTTTCCCTCAGCTACTGCAATATGCAGCACAACAGAAGCAAAAGCTACTCCATCAACCTGAGTCCCAGCATTACAGTGTGTCCTACCTTGACCATAGGAGACACATGGCATGCATGAGAAGGAAGCCTGGCCAGCAGAAATCACTATGGTGGCCATACTGACTGATACAAAGCCTTAAACAGGAATGGAAATACTGAGGACAAAAAAGGAGAGAGATCTGTTCAGCCTCACAGAGCTGCCTTCAGAAAAGGATAAGGCACCAAAGTCTGAGTCTCTGGGGTTTCAACCAGGTTTCTTCCTTTTATATATACTGAGCATTTCTCATGTCTTACAACTCACTGCCTCTTCCAAACTGTGGCTTATTCTGATTCTTTAAAATAATGTCACGTCCAAATTCAACTAATCACTGCCTAATTTTTACAGTCTGCTAGTACACTGCAATCAGAATTCAGTTATCTCAAGAAACACATGGAGAAGGCATGGGCATCTAGAGGGGTACAGGAGGAAATCATGCACTATTATTTATAGAATCAGGGCTAATTAAGTTTTGACAGAAAGTGTTCAATTGTGCAGACACTTACCATGAAATCATATTCCTCCTGCAGCCTAGGTCTCCGCATAGTAACTGACTCTGCTCTGTCTTACTCTTTGATGTATGAAGCTATAAAGCAGGGTGCAAGCAAGTCACCTTCGAATAGGCCTTATGTCATTGCAATAACCAGAAGTAATTTATGGGCCCCACAAATTGAGGGTTCTCCATCTCTGACTTGGCAAGAGGATGATCTCACAAGCCAGATGCTGGCAGTCAATCAGAAGTTCGACATGACTCTGAGAGGTATCAGTCTCCTAGAATCTAGGATACAGAAACATAATGTTCATGCTCCCTGATAAGCCCACCAGCCAAGGTTTAAACTAAGACTACAGTCTATATTTTGTAAGTTTCCAGCTTTTAATTTTGGATGAAACAAATGCACACCCACATTGTTTAATTGCTACCAAATTTCTAAAAATATAATTTCTATGTATAGCTCTGCAAACTTATAACAGGATCCAGATCAACACTGGTTTATGTGCCACACTTCATGTAGCATAGATTTGTAGCTCTCTCTTCACACATTCCCCATCAGCCTTTCCAGAGATTAATAATTACCTTAGAAGTAGGAAGGTTGAGAAAGCAGTCACACCCACTGTTGACATTAGTGGGCACTTTACTGTTCCTGTCTTTATTCAAAAACAAACAGAAAAACACTCCTGTGCAGGAAGATACAAGTTACAAGTAACTTTGCTGTTCTTTTCAAGAACTTTCCCTAACATCTCACTGAAATGAATATAAAACTCCTCAATAAATAGTATTGATAAGACTATTTAATCTCCAGGACTCTTTGAAAGCTTTGCCTTCTGTCCACCAATCCTAAATTATTATATCATGAACTTTAGCCAAATTTAAGCACCACCTCAATCCACATCCCTAAGCCTTATCAGTATCTCCTTTTTTTTTTTTCTTTTTTCTAGTCTACTCCAAGATACCACAAAGATTCTGGAAGGAAGAGCTCCCCATCAGCTCTGTCTTCTGTACAACTTGTTTTGCTGGTATTTTCAGGTAGCAAGCATTCAATAATCAAGTCTTTGTTTTTGCTGGACACCTATACTCCCAGCTATGGAGGCGACAGAATTCAGTTTAAGGCCAGCCAAGACAATTAAGCAAGACCATGTTTCAAAATGAAATAGAAAGGGCTGAGCACATATCTCAGCATGAGTGAGATTCTGTATTCAATCCTAAGCACAGAAAGGAAAAAAAAAAAAAAAGACTGTTTTTCCTGTTAGTTTTGCTCAGTGAAAACTATGAAAATTACCAAGGGGAGCTGTATACACAAAAGCATTCACTGACAACTTAAGAAATCTCCATAGGTAGTCTTGATTATGCCATGGTTAGGACCTGCATATACACACAGTAATGCCTGGTTCACAAACCCTTTCATTTGTAAACAATTCAGTTCAAAAACAAAAGCATTCTTTAAAATTTTGTTTCCATTCATAAACTCCACATCAGATGACAAACACAACCACAGCCATCTTTTCCACAAAATACCACAGTCATCTTCCCCAAAATCATAAAAATAAATGAACTTTGTAAATCAAGGTATACCTTATAAACAATTTGTAAAGGAGAATTGTCCAATGTCAGAACTAAAATATTTCTAAATACCCAACTTTTTGTGTGGACCAGCTCCATCAAAACTGACTGATATAATCTATTTTGAAAATACTTATATCTTTATTTTGCCTCAGATTTACTAAAATCATGTCTGGACACTGGGTTTTTAGCTTTTTGTTGCTGAAGCCAAATACCTAAAATATACAACTTAAAGGAGAAAAATTAGCTTTGCTCACAGTTTCAGAGGGTTCCATCCATAGTCAGGTGGCTCTGTGGAGGAAACCTCATGGTGGAAAGATACAGTAGAACACAGCTGCTCAGTTCCCAATATCCAGGATGGAGAGCAGAGGAACAATGTTCCTGTATGTATATTTCAGATTTAAAAGTCATCTTTGGGGTGTCCTGGGACACCCTCCCCTATTCTGACCATCTGGGAAGTTTCTCTGGCCCTTCAAAGGCCAGATTAACTCTTGATTCTTCTAAGAATCTCTCCCTATAATCTCTGGCTAATATATGACTAGCCAAAACCAAAAGGAGGAACCCCCAATCAATCTCCCATAAAATAAAATAAGCACTTAAAGTCTAGCACTAGAGTTTTCCACAATTACTTCTACAAACTTCCAGGATACTAGTAAAGCCACTACATGTGTTTTTGTGGACAGATGTCAAAAGGTAAAATTATAATGAATTTAGCTAAAGAGCTTATTTATAGAGATTCCAGAATAACACAACACTTAATTCTACAGAAAAGAATCAGTGTCCCAGTAAGCTGAACAAGGCCAGTTGGCCATGTAGACAAAGAAGTAAAGAAAGCAGAAACAAAGAGCATGGAGTGGTTTGGTCATTTACAACCTACTTTCTTCATAAAGTAGTAGCAGGGAAATAAAACCAAAGGAAAATAACTGATTGGTGTACAATGCATTACATCAGGTTTTATTTCTGTTAAAAACGATAACAGAGGAAACTTCATTATCATGCTGACTGAAACTGGGCTATTCAGGAATTTCGCTATATTTCTCCTCCTCCTGGATCTTACAAAGTCAGGTAAACAGCTTCTCTTTGATTCAATGAGAAGGAACTCAACATGAATGACTCTATTTTGGTTTGGGCAGCTGGGCCATGTGCAGAAGCTTAGTCCAAACCAATGGCCTCCTTTAAACTTTAACACAAATTTAGGAACTATTCATAGATTTCCCTTCAGAAGGGCTTCTCCAAGCTTTTATGACACTAACGTACTTACAAACTGTGTAGGGCCCCTGGACATGAAATAACACTCCCCTATTTGAGCCCAAAACTCCTTCAAAAAGAAGCATCGATGTCCTACAACTTTTAGGAAAATGTTTCACTAGGTCACTCGTGGTGACCCTTTGACACACAGTATGTAAGCCAAGTATATGAGTTGTTTGTTGTAAACTAAAACCTCAGTGTTCTGGTTTAATCACAGTGTTGGCGCTCTGCAACACTGTGATTACAACACTTACAACAAGTAAGTGGATTTGGGGTTGCAGTTTCTAAAATGTTTGCCATTATTCCTGTAGGCTTCTCAAATGCCTGACCTTAGTTTTATCTAAAGTTCTCAGGAGAGTAGTTAAAAGCTTATGCTCTGAAATTCAACTGGATTCAAATTCAGCCTCCATACTTACTAACTTTGCATGGATGAGTAGACATCCGTGAGTTCCCAGCCTTGCTCTCTTGCCTGTGACAGATCCAATTGGGACCTCTCTTTCCTACAGTTAGTTATAAGGACTGAATGAAACAAGGAAGGTAGAGGGCCTAGCCCAGAATAAGCACTCAATAAATGTTAGCTGACAATTTTACCAGGAATAAAGGAAGTGAGTCAGAGTGAAAAAGTGAATGCATGTATTGATCACTGTTCCTGAGGCCCAGGCCTGTGGGAGAGAACAGACACAAAGGAGATGGACCCAATGGAAATCAACACTCAAAAACTCTAGAGCTAGACTAACAATTCTAACCCTGCAGAGCTATTGCTGGCCAAGGTGAAAGTTCAGCTCTTCGCAACGCTACATGAGTCATGAAAGACTGACCCTGGGTAAGGCAGCTCCCCATAGCTCAGGCAGCCCCTTGAGGGGTCACTAGTCCTCACAGCAACCAGGACACAAAGATTCATATCCAAGGTGGGAAGGAGTCTTAGCAATGCCCACAGTGTCCTCCACACAGCATTCACCATGAAAATAAAAGATCAAAATATAAAACAAGGCAAAAGCTTCCCCTTACCTTATGGGATAGCAACAGAGCAGTGTTACAGATCTCAACCGAGTCCAGTCATTTACTCATTCATCATTTATTAATGCCTACATGTGCCAGGCTCTGGGATTTAGGGCTTATGAATCAGGTGCTGATCCTACAGAAATCATAATAGTAGTATTTTTCTCTGTACTACTTTTTAAGGCATGGAATTAAAGGTAATGGAAACAGAGTAGTAAGAGATGCCAAATCTCTTGAAGCCAGGATATATTCTCAGGTGATCAGTCACTTGTCTGCCCAGTGTGAAAAGGTGTTAATTTGAATGAAGAAAAGGACACCACAATTTTTTTCCCCCCACAGCAATATATCAAGTCGTTCTCCTGTGACTTAGCACACTTGGCCAACTGTGTATGCTGCACAAAATTGAATTCCCAGGTTTAGGGAAGCCTAGGAAAGCTCAAGGTATACAAGGCTTTATTGCTTTAAGTACTTAAAATGCCTCCCACTAAATTTGTTGTGCACTTCTCCCCCCCCCACCCCGCCGGGGACTGTGGCCCCAAGTTAACCATAGCCTGGTGCCAATCAAAGGTTAACAACACATGAAATAAAACAAAAGCAACCCCAAGGAGACAGGTCCCTGCCTTTGGAGGCTTGATGCCCTTCCAGAATGACAACGCTCCTCTCTCCAGACAAGCGGACAAGCGGCTTCAGTCTTCATTGCCCACACCTCCCCCAGACTCTTCTCACCTTGACACTTACACATTTCAGCCAATAGTCCTTCAAGCATTGTTCTCTTCTATTATAAAGTAACTCCCTTTCCCCGCCAATTTTCCTGTCCGTTTGCGTCTTTTCAGGACACACCACTCCGTGTGACTATAGGAGGTCAGAACAGACCATTCCAAAATATACCACCATGACCAAAAGTTTATTGTGACCTGATTTAGAGTTTAAATATGTAATTTCCTCAAAAAAAACCCACTTCCCTGTGGCTGGCTTTATGAGGAAGTGGCAGAAACTGTAGGAAGTGAGATCTGCTGAAGGAAGTAGGTCACTACAGGAGTGAGCTTGAAGATTACTCTGGGTCCTGGCTCCCTCTCTGCTTCCAGCCACCATGAGGTGTCATTTTCCTGTGTTGCGCCTTTCTTCCACAATGTTCTGCCTTATCACCCATGAACAATGGAGCCAGGCAATTATGGACTAAAGGTTCTGAAGCCATGAATTCATAACAAATCTTCCTTCCCTTGTTTTTGCCACAGCCGTACAAAACGTGCTAACATCATTTTGAGTAAAACGAGACACAAATGAATTTCTAGAAAAAGAGCAGAAGTAGCCTTTTGTAAGAAAAATTACCATCTCTAAAGATATCTCCTTTGGAAGAATATCTCCCCCTCTGCACCAGGAAGAAAGAGATTTTCAAATCATGAGGAAGGGAAAAGAAACTCATGCTTTGGATTTGCTGTCACACCACATACTGCTAAAGTTATAGCTACCACTTATGAAAGGGTTTAGTTAAGACAGAAAAGGCACTAAAATTGTGGACAGAAGATGTGACCAAGAAAACGTGCTCCAGCTGGTGGCAACAGGTGGTTCCAGAAAGCACCAAGTCTGTGCAAAGACGACTGCAGGGATTTCTTGAAAGAGGTGACCGTGAGCCATTTTCTTAACTGTTACAACCATGGACTGATGTAATTGTTCTCTTTGAGTGTACTTATTATACTTTTATATACTTGCTGCTAATCCCTTGCTGTACCCAATTTATAAAGTAAACATTATCACAGGTATAAAAGCACAGAAAACATACATAGGATTTTGTATTATTCCCAGTTTCAGATATCCACTGGGGTTCTGGCAACATAGCCCCCGAGAATAAGGGTTCCACTGTGTCTCCCATACCCAGAGGAATTAGCTATGTTATGAGACTCCTGATTTTCCCTTGACTGGTCTTTTGTTACAGGCCAACCAAGCCAAGAACTATGGAGGGTAGAAATGAAACCATTTCCCCTCCCTGTTAGGAAGCCAGTGAGCTCCTCTGAACAAAGTAAGTCAAATTTTCATATCACATTCCAAGTTATGGCTGGTTTGGGGGCTTCACAATCAGCCAAGAGGCAAAAATGGTCACTCTGCCTCCAGAGAGGAGGGCACTGAGGTCCAGAAAGGTGATATTTGTACTAGGTCACAGAACAAAAAGCCAGAACGTTTGCAAGGTGCTCTACATAATGGATTAGACCACTTATTATCTTTCAGCCACAAGAACCAGAACAGGCATTGGCAATGTACCTGAGCCTTCACAGGACAATTGGTCATGGCCACAGACTAGCGGGCTCACTGGAAACACCCAGTGAGGAAAACCAGCCTCCCAGAGGAGGCCAAGTCTGCATGTAACCAAGAGGCTAAAACTGATCTTTTCCTTAGTTTCTTGTTTCTTTAAACATAAACCACTTCTCCAGATTCCTCATGCTGAGTGGGTAAACCACCACCCCCTCCTCTGCTCAGACCAGGTGAATGGACTGACAGGGAAATAACATGTCTTTAAGAAAGTAGCATGTCTATCCGAAAAGATCATATGAGCACTCTGGGAGGCAGAAGCAGGAGGACCACACGTTCGAGCTCCTCAACAATCTGAAGACTTAACAAGACCCTACCTCAATATAAAAAATAAAAAGTGCTGGGAGTGTTGTTCAGTGTGACGACCCTGGGTTCACACTCTAGAATGTCCTTCAGAAGTGTGGGGTGTTGGTTTGGCATTCATGAATTTTTTCAGATGTTCTTTGTCATAGAAGTACTTTACTTCTAATCAATGTTGAAAGATAGTTTTGCAAATACATCAATGTGTTGTTTATAATTTCAGTATATCTGATATTCTGCCCTCACATTTATTTCTAGAGCTTCATTCATTTGCTACTTCAGGTAGTTCAGGTGGCTTTCAAATGGTCCATGTCATTGCCCTTTGGATTGCTTTTAATGACCTGAAAATCCAGGGTTGCGTATTTTTCCACATCTTCTCTTTCTCACTTTTTTTTTTGGGGGGGGGGTTGTTTTTAGTTTAATGCCCTTGTAAACTATTTATGGTAGGCACCTTTATCCCTAATATAGAGAACACTTGGGAAATGACTACTTTTCTGCAATGTCTTCCATGTGTAGCTGACTTTTGGGTTTTAAATCTGTTGTAAGATTCTACCGCTTCAATTTATTGGAGATAAGAAATTACTGGCTATGTGACCGACACCCTATTTCTTTAGCACTAGCCCCTAGTATTTTTTGGAGCCTCAGCCTCTCTCAGTGTTGGCATATAAAGAAAAACAACTGATTCAGATAATTATGTCATCTTGTCTAAAATAGTATAGTCATTAATAATAACAGCATCAAACACATCCTAGAAAATGACAAACTGTGGTAACTATTAATTTGCCACCTTCAACTGTATGAACAACATTTTTAACTACCTAACGAAACCTAAAACAAACCAGAAGATTGTACACAGTACAACCTTGGTACAGTGATTTTACCCTCAGAGAAGAAAATATAAAAGGGATTAGGAGAAAAGTAGAAAGACAGAAGAAGGAAAGGGATTAGAAGGAAATCTGGAGGGCACAGGAAGATTATGCAAGCTTTGGGAACTGGTAAGGACAAGAGAGAAAGAAACAGAAACAAGAATAGAATAAAAAACTAGACACGATGTTTTCACTATATAAAAAGATGAACAATCAAAAGAAAAAAGAGGAAGAGGTGGGGATTTAACTCAAGTGATACTGCAGCTACTTTGAAGCCACAAGGGGTAGAGTTCAGTCCCCAGTACCACAAAAAATAAAAATAAAAAACAAAGAAAGGGGAAAAAGTAGATAAAAATGTTTACTTCAGGGAATGTCTCTACCATCACTGATTAACAGAGTGGGTAGATATCATCCAGAATTATATTAATTGATCCCAGCAAGCCAGCCATACAATTGGGGGTGGTTGATAATAGCAAGCCCAGCCCTTCAGTTCCATAGAAGTTCAGTCTTCTTCTGGTTTCTGGCTGTGAAAAGGGGACCTGAGTTTTTCAGCTCGTGACACTCCAAATGCCTCCTGCTGGCTTGAATTTGGCTCTCTGGCAGCTTCAGCTGGATTCCCTGACTTTCTGCTGACTTGAACTCAGCTGCACCTTATCCTGACACTTGGAGCCATTAAATGAAGCCAGTCATTAAATGAAGCCAGTTTACAGCCTCTCTGAGTTCTGAGCTCAGTGGAGCCCTCTTCTGGGCCCAAACACCTCAGCCACTGCAGTCCACAGCATCTACTGCTGTTCCACTGGTGTGTTTCTCCATGGAGGCCGCTGGGGTCACCAGAAGTCATCATGCCTCTGCATGGTGGTCTACTGTGACTCTATCCTTCCCATGCTGTGAGAAAACACCGTTTGCCACCCTCCTCTTCTGTGTCATGGTCGCTTTCTTTGCTCTCCTTGTGGGCTGTAATTCTCAATCCAGTTCCTTGCTGGATCCCAGGGACCCACTTCTCTCCCCCTTTTTTACCCTACATTGCTACATTCTAGTATCTGGATTCCAAATATTAGAAAATCTGTTCCTTTGGTCACTACTCCACCATCTCTTAGGTTTTTGGGGTAGGTGGTATGGTAGAGACCTCATCCTCTAGCGATAGTTTTGGTGATACCAGTCAGAAGACAAATTCTTGTTCCTGAGCTACCTGGGCTTTCAGTTCACATTCTTTGTGGCAGGTACCAAGCAAATCCAGACAGCAGGAGCCACGATTCAGCCTCACTAAGCTCCATCACCAACATATATTGATGTACAAATATATTATTCAATCCGAGCCCACCTGAAGAAGTCAAAGATTTTTTTTTCTCTTGGCATTACCACCAACAATGCAATGATAAAAAATTTGAAACAAATTAAGTTTTCTTCTTAGTATCATTGTCCAAAGTGAACTCAGGAGATTTTGGTTTACAAAATGTAAATTTTCTTCTCCTCAGTTAAAGTTCTTCACAGGGAACCTTCCAAGAATAAGACCTTGATAAGGGTTCATCCTGCCCCTGTTCCTTCTCTCAGCAACTGTTTACCGATTGCCTTCTTAGGCCAGGCACTGTGCTATAGAGATAACAGAAAACAGGGAGGCAGGCTCCTGCCCTCAGGGAGTCGTTCTGTCTGGCTGGATAACGGTCTCCACAAAGAAGCACAAAGCAGAACTTGGAAACTTTCCCTTTGTAACTCTGTTGGTGGTAGTTTAAAATAGTGCAACCTTTTGTCAGGGCAATTTGGCAGTAACTATCAAAACTGTAAATATATATAACTTCAGATCCAGCAGATGCAAAAGCATTAAAAAATTAAAATGGTAGATAATAAAACAAAGGCATAAAGTTATAGGTGTGAACATAGTGATTAAAAATAGAAAAAAGGAAGAAAGGAGGGAAAAGGGGTAGAGTAGAAATAAACATTAAAAACTAAACTTAGTTATATAAAACTCTGAAGAGTTTCTTTGAGCATTCATGAATTGGGCATCACCAGACCATATACAGTTGAACACTCCCTTAAGAGGGATAGAAGAAACTTTCATAAGATGTTGGAAGAAGCCAAAGAAATTATATTGACTTCCCCCAGAAGAAGTTAGCTTGGTATCTGATGTTAAGTTTATATTTGGGATTTCAGTTTGTTTTCACAGACACCTAAGGTACTATAGCCATCTGTTTAGTATTTTCATAATTAAAACTTCATTTTGTCTAATGCCCTCTCAATTAAACAATTTTTTTCCAGTAAGAAAGAGTGTAGAGAGAGAGGCAGGGAAGAAAATTCCAGGGGGCCTGAGATTTAGCTCAGTGGTTCCAGCATCTGCCTGGCAAGCACAAGGTCCTGCGTTTGATCCCTAGTACCACATACCACAATGCCAGGCGTGATGAGTCACACCTGTAATTCCAGCACTTTGGAGGCAGAGGCAAGAGGATTGCTGTGTGTTCAAGGCTAGCCTAGGCTACATAGTGAGCTCAGGGCCAGCATGAACTACAAAGTAAGACCCTGTCTCAAGAAAAAAAGAAAGAAAAAGAAAATTCCAAATGTTCACTAGACAAGTGTAGTTTAAAATTTTATATGTTCATGCCATACAATTCTATGTGGATAAGGTATGAGATAGATCTATATGTATTAACTCAGGAAACTATTAATAAAATGTGCTAAATGAAAACAAGTTAAAAGCTATGCATGTGTTTTATCTACGTGAGTAAAGTACATGTAAAATGTGTTTTAAAAAGAAAGGAAAACCTCAGGAAGGTTATAAACCTGGTAACAGCAACACTATCCAAGCAGTGGTGTAGGAATGATTTTAACTGATAAACTTGTGAACTATTTGCAGTTAACATTCCTTAGGTCATCCTGAAAACTCATTTTACAAAAATAAGGAGTATTAAATGCTATGACACAGAAAAAGGAAAGTGCTGTTTCTGAGCACAAATTCGTTATCTTTTTATCTCTTTTCCTTTGAATTTGCTTATGACACAGAAAGAGAAAAGTGCTGTTTCTGAGCACAAATTCATTGTCTTTTTATCTCTGATCCTTTGAATTTGCTTATCCTATAATCTCCAAACATCTCACTCAACAAGATGCTGAGCATCCTGCAACTTTTAACTCCACCTAGTGGCGAACACGAGTAACTCCAAGATATCAAATCATTAGTAGGGAAATGCATACTTTCGTTTTAATGATGTAACGTTTGTATTATTTAACTTGGTCTCTAATTACCACTTGTATATAAACTAATTCATGTTTTGAGGCACACACAGCAGAATAAGAGTTCATTATGGGCTAAGCAAACATCGTACTGGATCCTGCATATTGAAGCATAGTCCAGTTCTGGCCATGGCAGTGCTGATGAAGTAGATAACAGACTGTTGCACCTGTATGGCTTCTTCCTTAGTTACCTGAACATTTCCTAGAAGAAAAATGAGGCTTGAGGATGCAGCTTAGTGGAAGAGCTTTTTGCCAGCACATGTGGAGCCTTGGGTTAGGGCCCTAGCAGTAAGGGAGAAAAATGAGGGTAAGGGTAGCAAACAGAAGTAAAAGTGGGGGTGGCATGCTCGTTAGCATGCCTCTGCCTCCAAAGTGCTGGTGTGACTCATCACGCCTGGCATTGTGGTATGTGGTACTAGGGATCAAACGCACGACTTTGAAGCTATATAATTTTTCCCACCGTGTTTTTACAAAGATATGGGTTTTTTTTATTTTTATTGGTACTTTTTTTTTTTAGGGTTTCTTGTTTTTTGTGGTACCAGGGATCGAACTCAGACCCTTGTGCATCCAAGATTGGCATGGTACCACTTGAGCTAAATCCTCGGCTTATTGGTACATTTTATATACACATGATGATCACATTCCACATTGAGAATTTGTACCAGTGTACGACATGACTTAATTCTCATTTTTTCCCATTCCTCTATCCATCCTACAACCCCCGCCCTCTATTTATAGAAGCTTTGGGGAAATGCATACTTTCTGCTTTTTGCCAAAGGAGGATGACTGATGAATTTTGTAGCCAAGTGCTGCAAAATGCCACAACCAGTCACTTCTTACCTTACAGGGCCACTGAAGAGGAAGTGAGCAGAGTGCAGAGGTCATGATGCGCACTTCACTCACTCCGCTGCGCCAGAAACACAATTTCTTTGTTTTTTATAACTCACATAAACCTCTATTTTGAGCTCTGATTTTACTAAGATGGCAGAATTTCTTCCATCCCTATATAGCTACCTGTTCAGCCTCCACCACTCTACTCCTACACACATGTGCACGAGTACTCACTGCATTGCGTTCAAGTTCAGCTGAGAAGGGGTCTCTGTATCCTGAAAAGATCTCCCCAAGTTTGTGAAAGAAGTTATTTGATGCTTGCTAGAGATGGGAAGGCAGAATTCGCTCAGCACGACTATGAAGGGGGAGTTTGCAGCTGAGGATAAAGACTGGGCTCATCTCCAGGCACAGCAAGGACAGTGGGGATTTACAGCCAGGGAGGAAGATGGAGGTCAGTGCATCAAAAATTACTAAGAGGGGCCAGAGGGTTAGCTCAGTGGTTCCGGCACCTGCCTCGCAAGCGCAAGGTCCTGAGTTCAATCCCCAGTAACCACGTATAATGCTAGGTGTGGAGACTCATGCCCACCAACAATCAACACCGCATACCACAATGCTGGGCATGGTGGCTCACGCCTGTAATCCCAGCACTCGGGAGGCAGAGACAAGAGGATTGCTGAGTTCGCGGCAAGCTACATAGTGAGCTCAGGGCCAGGCTGAACTACAAAGTGAGACCCTGTCTCAAAAAAAAAAAAAATTACTAAGAGGAAACATTAAGGCTAGCAGGACTCTTGCTAGACCAGCACCGAGCCCTCTTGCTGAAGGCAGACCTTGGAGACAAGATGGTAAAGTGGGGATGACAAATTGGATCAAATTTCTGGAGGAGTCAGAGACTAAGGATGGGGAGTTTTTGCTAAACTGACTCAGCAGAACTTCTGCTAGAGGTTGAATGAACAGCCCAAGGACAGAGACAAAGGCCAGGTGCTTGAAGGCTTAGAAGAGTTTTCATTGGCTAGTGTGACTCTTAGCCACACTTAAGGTAGAAAACAGACATGGGACAGCTCCAAAAAGAAAACAAAATGAAAGTTTACGGTAAGAAAGAAACACAGCTGGCCACCAAGTAGGCAGAACCAGGAAAAAAAGACAGCAAACCAGGCTACTCCATACAGCACGGTCTTATGGAGAGGAAAGATGGCTGATCCACAGACAGCAGCCCCACACAAAGAAGCATTTTACTTTTCCTGCTCCTCAGAGGAATGGCCCTAATTGTTTACGGGATTGTTAAAGAGCAGCAGAGGCCTCCAGACAGGATAAGATTTAGTGACTTACAACAGCATCTCCCGGTTTGCCAATGTGGTGCTTATTCTCATCAAGTACTACCTCAACGTTCGGTTAGCTTCCCGCCTGGGTTATACACCTAGACTCCAGAGTCAGACTCCAAGGCTCAAATCCATCGGGCAGTTTCTTCCCTGTTTGCCCTTTAGCAATGATTTCACCTACCTGCACCTCCTGTAAGCTCCCCACCTGAGAGCCCCACTCTGGTTCAGTCTTCACTCTCTCTTGCTTCTAAGCCACCTCTGTCTCCCCCAATAAGACTGGAAACACAGCACCAGTGTCCCCTGTGCTCCCTCACAGGGGCCGAGGCCAGGGCAGGACACAGGGCCTGCCCCTTGGAAGTCCACTGTTCTCCTTGCTTCTACCTTCACTCTCCTTCCTACACCTCAGAGAACTTTCTCCTCATCTGAACAGGGCTGTGGGAAGCTGGACAGCTCTGTCCTCCAGCTCTCCCAGAGGCAGCCCAGCCGGTGGGACAACAAGAAGCTTGAGCTCTTTCCCAGCCTCCCTGAGGAAGGAAGCACAGGACAGAGTAGGGTTCTATGCAGGGGCAGAAGAGAGGAAAACGAACAAAGGAAAAGCTGAAGGCTAAGGTGTCAAGAGGAGACTGGCCTGTCGGGGCACGCCTTGGTGTTGGGCAAACGATACTCCAGATTCACAACCACTGTATCACTTCCTAACAACAAAGTACTTCACATTTGTTTTTTTTTTTTCTTCTTTGTGAGATGAATAATGTGTTTATTTAGGAGTCTTGGAACCGTACAATCTGAGAATTTTAAATCTAGAAGATACTAAGAAATAATATTCATGTTTATTATACTATTAAAAATTAATCACTGTTCACTTAATCATGACAAGAAAGAAGTATGTTCTTTGTAGAATCAATAAGTGGAAATCTTCCCGGGTGTTATTCTTTTTAAATTGTGGATATTAGTGTGGATACAATGATGACTGATTTATGACAGTCTTTTTAATTTAAATGTTTTATTGTATTGTATATGTATAATTATGTTGTATAGTGTGTTGTAATGAATAATGATTACATTTGTTTGGGGACCTGGTATATCTTGACAAATTTTAACTCCTCACAACATTCTCTTTCCCACTTCCCCTTCTTCAAAAGAAGTCAACTTCTCCTTTCCTATTTCTC
>PVIC010019767.1:0-30237 GCA_004025085.1 Thryonomys swinderianus | reverse complement strand
CTTAAACTAATCAAGAGGCAGTAGCATTCTAATAGGAAAGAGTTTCGGTTAATGAGTTTCATAATGTGTGGGTGAAAAACAGGTTATGCTCCAGATGGAACAAAGTTAAGTTTCTGGATGTGTTACAATCATGCTGGCATTATTGACAAAAGAAAATTACAATAATTTCTAAACCAAATGTAAAGTTGTCAGGATTTTTTTGTGTGTGTGATTTAAAATAGCAACTTGAAATCATTAGAAAGCATGGAACCTTATTATTATGTTTTAATAAATTTTTAAGGCAAGTGTCTGCATCATGATAGTCATTAAATTGTAATATGTAAAGTAATTATTATAACTTTGAGAAAAAGGTATTTGTCTCAATAATAGCTTATTCTTTCTCACGGAATCAATTTATAAATGCAAATAAAAATCAAGTACGAAAAATGATCCATTTCATTGTCTCTTCAATTCAGAAAATCGAAGGCACTGCAAAGCACATATATTCCTACAAAGACAAAGTTACCTTTAATGTTAATTTCTACTCTAATGTGAAAATAGTTTTCTAAATGATTTGCCTGCAAATATAATTAAATGAATAAGAAAGCAAGATTAATTCTACATGTGCTCACATGCTCTTCCTTATTACTTGTAAGGTTTAGTTACAATTACAGTTTACCATAAAACAAACTCGATGAGAACAAAATATGTCCTTATCTTGTTCTTGTTCCTCTTCTTTTTTTTTTTTTCTGATCTATGATACTACTGGTTTTAAAGTTCACTTAGCAGATGAGAGCAAACCTCAGCATTTTTAAGAACATCAGAAAACAAAAAGTTTTAAAAAATACGTGATACAGAAAGCAAAAAGAGCATGTATAAAGGGGGGGAGGAGGTGTGGGTGGGTAGGGATATGTGTAAAAATGAGAATTAACTTGTTCCATATACTGGTACAAATTCCCCAATGTTATATGTGATTCTGAGATGTATATAAATTGTACCAATAAAGAATTCAATTAAAAAATGCGTGTATTATTTTTACCTTCTGGTCCTTTTATGTGGTCCTTTCAGTGCACATGGCAAATTCTCTCCACTTTGCCACTCAGATCGACTCATCAGGGAATCATATTATACACTTACAGTTCATGAGTGGGAGACAGTACTTGAAAATGAACATAATGAACCTCCCCTTGAGCTTGAATTCCTATACATAAAATTTAATAGCTCTAACATGGTAAACATATAAATACAATTTCTAATTTAAATTCTGTTGTAAAATACCAGGTAAAATTCTACAGTACTTTAATTGCAAGATAATAACGGAGCCACCTTGACTCTCAGTCACACTTGAAAAATTAACTTTGCAAGAAAAACTCTTGAAAAATTTATGTGACTCTTTCGTAAAGCAATTATGCATAACTTGTGAAACTAGCAATGATTTGGTGAAACAGACTTTTAATGTTATAAACCGTGGTATGAGTTAATTCTATCTTAAATCACAATAATATACAATCATAAAGGCTGTTACAGATTAAAATATATTAAGACTGGATAGAAGTGCATCCAACAGATATGTTTCTGGGTACTACAAACTCCATTTTACTAAAGTTATTTAATCTCCTGTTGTCCAGGTTGGCTTTGATACAATGAATAATGGCCCTTAACTATTACCAAAAACTGAGATACGTAACAAAAAGCATAACTTTTGAAAACAGAGTAAAATATGACTTGAAGAGCAGAACTGTATCAAACCAAACTATGATGTTAGTCACAAAGTTTATGTTTTTTTCCAATTTATAATATTTCCCAAGATAAGATAGTGTTAACTATTATGCACTCTTATGTTCTAAAGATGATTTCATTGTCTGCTATAAAATTCTCTAGGACATAAATTCTAATACTTGCCAGAAACATTATTTCTTTATCATATTCCATTCCCAAAACTTTATCAATATGCCTTCCTAAATTCCCTTTGAGATGCCTCATTTTCCTATGTTTAGGATTTCTTTTTCTGCAGTTAGTCATAAACCATACTTTCTTGACTGAATTTACATTCTGTTAGTCTCTAACTGATGTGTATATACAGATTTTCAAAATGCAAATATTTTTCAAGTGCACAAGATAAAAAATGAAATTTGATGCTGAAATATAAAAAGGTATATATTGTATATTTGATTGTACATAGTCTGAAAACTAAGGTTTGACATAAAGTTGGATCTTGATTTCAAAAAGCAAAAGGAAAACTTTTTAGATTTCTTTACAGAACTTTCATATTCCTAAACTGATCTTTTTTCCTTCTTCTTTTTTTTTTTTTAAACAGGGTCTCTTTTTGCAGAGTAGGCTGTCCCTGAGCTCACTATGTAGCTCAGATAAGCCTCAAACTCAGCAATCCTCCTGCCTTTGCCTCCTGAGTCCTGAGATTATAGGCTTGAGCCATGAAGCCTGGCATTTATGGTAAGTGGTACCAAATGCCAGTGGGCATGAACCACCACACTTGGTATTGTTTTATGTGGTTACTGGGAATCAAACCAGGGACCTTGCACTTGCTAGGCAGGCACTGGAACCACAGAGCTAAATCTCTAGCCCCTGACCTGTTTGTTTTAATGTCGGGGTTTTTTTTTTAACTTTCAAATTGTTATGATTATCCCTTATATACTTTATAATGATAGTTATCCTAAGAGTATCTAACTTACCTTCATAATGGCTATTACTGTTGTAGGTAAAAAAGCTAGCTAGACATTTTACAGAAAGTTAGACAGGGAAAAGCCCACAAAGTAGCTAATCTGAAGGTTAGCATTGCCCCACACTAACAGGATAAACAGCAGTGATTAATATTCAAAGTACTCAGATAAATAGCATTACTTGATATTCTAAATAGGCTCCAGCTCCCTGGGGTGGAAGGCTAGGACTTTAACCCACATCCTCAGAAAAGCCCCTAAATAAAAAATTTCTGCGTGCTTGATACATGACTTGATTTCACTTCCCCAAGAGCTGGGGAAAATCTTCTGAAAGTGTCGTCTATCAAACCTGTCATGGTTTGCAAAACCAAATGTTCAAAAATGTGTACGGATAGGCCAGAATATTTAAATAACTCAACATCATTTGCTGCATAATGCAAGGACATGAATGTGTAATGATGGGAGGTTGTGGCATACGGACTAGGATTTGTAGCACAGCCCACTGTCTGGCTGCCCAGCTCACTATCCATCCTTACCCTCCCCTATCAGGAGGAGACCTCTTCTATAATCCCCTAAGAATTGATTACCAGCCAACGTCCTTCCCCACATCCCTTTTCTGTGCAATAACTATACTGAGTGGATTGAACCAACCAAACAGCATCTCTCTTCCCTCCATCCCTGTTCTACAGAAACCTCAGGTCGGACAGCTGGCAGAGGGCACAGGACCTTGTTCTCACACAGCTCTGTGGATCATAGAATGACTTCTTCATTAAAAGTTTTCAGAAGTGCAACACTCATTAGAAGCAAATTTGAACGTGTAAAGATCAATAGGTCATTATCTCTGTGTGTACGATCTGTAAGAGGAAGGTAACAGTGGTAACAGAATCATTTTTATTCTCCCCTGTCCCTAAGGTGCGGTTCCTGCTTCATGGAAATGCGCCTCTTCCAGCTCCTGCTCTGTATCACACAGTTTCTGATCAGTGAAAATCCAGAATGATCTTCAAATCTGGCAATTTCTTGCTCAGTGAAGGGGCCCTACTTATTTGAATTAGTCGGAGGAAATTTATATATATATATATATATACACACATATATGTATGTGTATATATATATACACATATATATGTATGTGTGTATGTGTATATATATATATATATATATATATATATATATATATATATATATATATATATTTCCTCAGACCATATATGTATCAGAGGATTTAAACAATAAAGAACTATGCTCAGGTAATGGGATTTAACACCTGGATGTGATATCAATAAAGGTGGATGAGCCAGAAGCTTAATTAGAGGAACTGTAAACCAATTAGTCAATGGTATATCAGATAAAACATTGTTGCTAATTCATAAAATCTTGTGCATGCCCAAGATTATATCACTTATGGGAAAAATGAAGTCTTACTGATATCTGACTGAGCATGAGAAAAATTAGTAAAGTCTTGAAGTGTAAAACCAATCATCAAACCACATATTACACATAGGAGTTAACAAGATATTAGCAAGATATTAGAACCTGAACACAAACATGAAAATAGATTTGGCTGAAATTATACAGACATGGCCAATCAGGTCACAGTTCTTTGCTTTGTTCAGATAGAGGTCAAGAGTCAGCAAAGCTCAGCTCTGTGAGTGGCCCTGATGCCACTGGAGGATGCCAGGTAGTTGGATGCTGTAGGCTAACACAGCCTGCTGTTGGATTCTGCTACTGTGGGCCATTGCTGCCCTGGCACTGTTGGGAGACTCAGCCAGATTCTGGTCTTGGCAACTGCTGACCAACACTGTGTGATGTTGCCTTGTGCTGGGCACAATGGGCTGACTTCCCGGTGCTGTCGTGCTTACTGTCCTTGGCTGCTGCTCTCTGGATCTCTTCAGGGCCGAGAGCTCCTACTGTGCACTGCTCTTTCCTTTGAAATGATGGTTCAATTCACACTACTAGGGAAATAATCTTGGGTAAATTTATTTTATTTTATTGGTACATTTTATTGGTACATTATATATACACATCACTATTACACACAACATTGAGAATTTGTACCAGTGTATGACACAACTTAAATCTCATTTTCCCCTCTCTCCTACCCACCCTACCCCCCTTACCCCTATATACACAGCATCATTTTCTTTTTTAACATTAATTTTTTTCTTTCTCATTGCCCTTTGAATATTTACTATTTCACAGTACCAGTCATGCACTGTAGAAGGCATTTATAACTTCAGTTTCTCATATCAGAGAAAATATATGATATTTGTATATCTACAGCCTATTTATTTCACTGATGAGTATGTCCTGAAGGTACATCCATTTGAGTATAAATGATGCAATCTTATCATTCTTTATGGCAGAGTAATATTCCATTTTATATTTTAAAAAACCTCCACATTTTCTTTATCCAGTCTAGAGTTGATGGGCATTTGGGTTTTTTCCAAGATTTAGCTATCACAAAACTTGAAACTTTACTAGAAAGCCACTGTGATAAAAAAAAAAAAAAACAGCATGATACTGACAAAGAAACAGACCTAAGGATCAGTGGAATAGATTAGAAGATCCAGAAACAATGCCAGACACACTAAGTCACCTCATCTTTGACAAATGTTAGGTAAATTTCAAGACCCTCCAGACTACCCAAGAAATAAATCATGAACAGACTTATAGGAAGACTAGAGTGAGTCTTTAATGGGGTCCATGTGGTGGCACTGTGGAGTTAATACACCTAAAGAAACCCCTGGACTCATCTGCTAAGTGTGATAGAAAGCTTCATATACAGCAGCTGCAGGCCTGTGACTGGCCAAAGAGCAACTGTATTTCATTAAACTGCGTGCAGGGCTCTAGGACTGTCTCAGCTGTCATGACAGCCACTGGGGACACAGGACAGTGCCAGAGTTATGACTGACAACAATCTCCTCTCTTGGAAACACGTCACAGCTAAAAGTGAGGAATCTTTGAGGGACAAATCTCTTCCTCAGAGTTAGTTAGGCTTTTCAGACACTGGGTGTGTCAAGAATGGGCCTGAGTCTCTCCTTCCTTGAGTTTATCCATGTCAGTGTGGTAGTTGCCATAGATCCAAAAGTAGCAGGGGCAGGGAGGGGCACTGCAGGCGACAGCTGAGCTGCCCTGTATTAGAGTAGCCTGGAGGAGTGTGGCCTCAAATAACCCAGACAACACAGATGTAAATTGTCCCAGTCCACGGTGTTGGGGGTGATAGGGAGGGCTGCAACTGCCATAGGTCACACCACGGTCTCTGGACAGCACAGCAAAAGGGAGGGTCAGGGTCTTCTCTGTCTCACAGAGAATTTCCGTATGTAAATAAACAAGCAAATAACAGTGTTATGCACCAAAGAAGATCTGTGTCTAGAGTTGTTGCAACATATTGCTAAAACATCCAAATTAAACCGAACATGAGACATGGAAATAAAGGTGAAAGTGAGACCCATACAATGGAAAAAGTAGAAACTGCTTTTCTGGGGCTAAGATGTTAATCTTACCAGTCAAAAATTTAAATATAAGCTATTATAAACATTCAAGTCAATAAATTAAATTATACTTAAAACATTAAAATAAGTAGCAATGTTGCCTCAAGTAAAGACTATTAATAAAAGACAACTATAAGTAACAGTCAAGTGCTGAGGTTGTATAAAAAGTTATCATTAGTGAAATGAGACAGTGAACTTGAGGTAAAAAAAGAATCCATAAATTGAAAGAAAAGCATGGAATGGATTAGGCAAAAAACAAAACTCTCAGGTTAATGCAGTATACCAACATCAACAGTTTTAAGATGAAAGTTGTAGAAGATTGCAGAAAAAGAGAAAAAAAATAGAATACGATGGAAATTTCATGAAAAAAACATTAATTTGCATTGGTATGGACATCAATTAACTCTCAAAAAAAGAAGGTATTTGCACGCACAGACATGCAGTCAACACTTAGGACTCAGAAGAAATGTCCTGAAATCATAGAGAAAAGTAAAACAGCATCTATCCTTCACTAAAATTAATAGCTAAAATTTCAAGAATCAGAGTGGACAGAAACAAGTGGGATGATGCATTCAAACAGACAAAATAAAAAATTGAATCAAGAATGCAATAAACATATTTTAAAATTAATGCAAAAGTAAAAAAAAATGAGTAAGATCAGAGATAATCAGGGGTCAAATATATGTTACCAAGACTACTGTGAGAACACCATGACACCAAGGCGGATTGGTGACATCACAGCACTTGAGAGCCAGAGGCAAGAAGATCGCATTTGAGGCCAGACTGGGTGATTTAGTGACTTACTGAGACTAAGAAAAAAACAACACCGAATTAAGAAGGGAAATAGATATAGCTCAGTGAGGAAGTCCTGATTTCAACTCTCAATATTCCATTAGTAAACAATCAATCAAATAAATAAATAAATACCTACATACATACCTACATGCATACATACATACATACATACATACATACATACATACATACATACGTGAGGTCAGGCAGAAATTTGAATCTTCATGGAAAAAACAAAGAACACTAGCAAAGATAATTAAGTAATTATGGAAGACATCATAATTGTATATTAATTACCTTTTCTTCTCTTAATGGATCAATTTACACAAAATACTTCAAATAAGATTTTATTATTGGATCTTTAGCATAGAAAACTGCAAAAACATAATACTAACATACAAAAGATGTAGATAGATTTCAGGTTTTACTGGTCTAAGGAAATTATATTATATGTTAACTTGAGTTCATTCAAAAATTTCTGAAATTCAGAACTAGAAAATAAGACAATACAAAATTTACACATTTTCTTATCTTTCTCCTCTCAACTTCTTTAAAATGTTTAAATTCAGTCTGAAAGCCCTGGGATCCACCCTCAAGCAATTGTCCTGTTGCTGACAAATCACACTCGAGGCCCGCAACTTGTAGCCCCTAGAAGTTTAATTCCTCTCAGTGTGTCAGAGATTCAGTCCACCATTGACAGCTATCAAGACAGACCTATTTATTGTGGAAGCATGTTAGAGAGTCTAGCAGAGAAGTAGAGTAGGTCAGAAGCACTGCAGGGGAAGATGCAAAGGACCAGACACGGACCCTACAGCTACACTTCGGTGAGCCATGCTGAAGTCCAATGCATCGATCCATCCTGTAAATCCGAAGGCTGATAAGTTAATACTCTGTGTTACCACCAGTGCTGTACATCCAGGAATATGAAACAAAATGCATTAGTTTAAAGGGAGGAGATATATTTTAATAGAATAATAATATTTGAGAACAAAAGCATCCCACTTTCAACACTGCACAGATATTTCAGATGAAATATGTGATAAATATTATAGTTAAGTTTATTTTTTAATTTTTTTTAGAGACAAGGTCTCGCTTTGGAGTTCAGGCTGGCCCTGAGATCACTATGCAGCCCAGGCAAGCCTGGAACTCAGCAATCCTCCTGCCTCTGCCTCCCGAGTGCTGGGAAGACAGGCATAGACACCATGACAGGCCACAGTTAAGATTTAATGAAAGCCATGTGGGTGGGTAGGAATATGGGTAAAAATGAGAATTAACTTGTGTCATATGCTGGTACTAATTCCCCAATGTTATATGTGATTGTGAGATGTATATAAATTGTACCAATAAAGAATTCAATTAAAAAAGATTTAATGAAATCCAAATAGACCTAATATATTTACAGAACACTGTGTTAATCAAGTACCAAATATTAATACAAATGGAGAGTTCTCCAAAAATAAAATATAATAGGCCATAAAGACAGCCTTTAAAATTATGAGAATTGCTAATGATAGCATGCATCTCTTCTAAACAATCTGAAATCAAATTAAAACTCAACATTATCGAAATACTTATGTGGAAACTAAACACAGACCTTTTGAATTACCATTGTGTCAAAGGAATAAAATTTAAAAATTATCTTAAATGGCAAGATAGTGCAACAAAATGTAGACTATATAACAAAGTAAGATCTAAGGGCTTTTAATGCTTTCACGTATAAACCTAGCAGGAAATACCACAGAGACAGATGTGCACCAGGTTTACAGCAGCATAGTTTGTAATAGCTAAATCTTGGAAATGACCCAAATGCCCATCAACTGAAGATTGGATGAAGACTGTTTTTTTTTAAATGTAGTATTACTCAGCTATAAACAGTGATAAATTAGAGATCTTCATACTAAAATGGATACAGCATCTTCAGGCCATAGTCAAGTGAAACGAACAGAACACAGTTGTGTAAATGCCATATTATTTTTCTAATAGGAGAAACAGAAGGTGTAAATGAGGTCCAGAGTGTATGATAAGTATTGTGAAATAGAAAAAAAAATGTTCAAAGAGAAAAGGTAATTTAAAGAAGGGAAAGAAAAAAATTCATGTTAAAAAGAAACAAAACAGAGCATATTTTTTTTTATATATAGGGAGTGGGAGCTGTAGGAAGGGCAAAGGAATGGGAAAATGAGAAGCTAGATACATCATATACAGGTACAAATTCTCATTGTTGAATGTGATAGTGCTTATCTAAAATATGCCAATAAGCTTAATAAAGGATAAAAATGAGGGCAAATTTATAAAAGTCAATATGCGCAGAGAGAGAGAGAGAGAGAGAGAAAGAGAGAGAGAGAGTGTTATCAAATATATAACACAACCAGTAGTGAGCTAGAAAATCAAGAAGAAATCATATCTTAAATGTGTAGAACAAAATAAGTATTAAAAACCTGATTATGAAAACAATCCAAAGAAAGCTTATAACCAGAAACATCAGCGACATTCAGGATTTGTTTTCAAAATACCAATAAAATTGACAAAATCTTTAGCTTGGCTAAGCAAGAAAGATACAGAGAGGGCCGTGTGATGGCTCATGTCTGTATCCCCAGCACTCAGGAGGCAGAGGCAGGAAGATTGGTGTGAGTTTGAGGCCAGCCTGGGTTACACAGTGAGCTCAGGGTTAGCCTGAACTACAAAATGTGACCCTGTCTCAAAAAAACTGGAAAAAAAAAAAAAAGACAAACCCAAACGAATAAAATCAGAGATGAAAAAGAGAAACACTGCAACTAATACTAGAAAAACTGCAAAGGATCATATAAGACCATTGTGAATATCTTTATGTTAACAAACTATGAAACCTAGAAGAAATAGATGAATTTCCGGACATATTTAATGCATCAAAATTGACCTGTGACAATAAACAAAACCTGAATATACTTATATTGGAATAATTGAGTCACTAATAAATCCCAATGAAGCCCAGAAAGTGAAAATTTTGGTCATGAATTCTACAAAATAAAAAAAAATCAATTTTCAAACTATTTTAGAATATAAAAGGAGAGAACTAGTCAACTCGTAAAACAACTCAATAATTACACTGATACCAAAACATAACGAATACATTTTGGACCTCATTTATACCTCAGTTTCTCACACTAAAGAAACAATACAGTATAAAAAATGTTCATTGTTAGATCCAAATATTTTGACAATTCTTCATGAAATACTTTGTACTCACCGTATAGAATAAAAGCAATAGAGCTGAATTTCAAAGACTGTGTTGCCTCCAGGAATACCTTTTCCAAGAGTTTAATTACCTGAGAAACATTCAGAAGAAAAAACTAATTTTATCCTGGGAAGTCAGTGTTTGCTTCTGTGAATCTGGCAGCAGCAGTGGTAGCTGGTGACGTCTGAGTTGTGTGCGTAGTGTGATTCTTTCCTTGGTCCCATGGAGATCTTTCTCTAAGACTTCAGTTCCTTTGTGAACGTCCTGTTTTCTTGTAATGGTTTCTACACTTATCGTAACTTCTCTTTCCTATTTTCTGAATTAGGTAGAACTATTTCTGGCACTAAGTATGGGAAATAAAGCATCAAATACAGGTAATTGATTCAGGAACTAAACCACATTGCATGGTGACATTTAATCAATCTGCAAGACCAAGACTATATGAGAATGCAAATTAGTCCTGAAAAATTATACTGCATACTCAGCCAGTTGCTGTTGAAAAGAACTCTCAAACTGAATTATGTTCAAGCACAGAGTTTGAGTTCATAGTGAAGCATGAACTTTGCAGACATGCTTATCAGAGAGTAAATTTATAAAATAAATGAATCAATGCTTCCACACCTTTTACATGCCATGCTTTTTTTCTTAACTTCTGATAGAGTGTTGTAGTGATAATGTCAGTTAAATAACATTATTAAGTAATGAACACCTCATGGAGTAGGCCAAGCACTTCTGAATGGTGAAACATTATTTTTTCCTGAAATTCCAAAGCAATTTTAGATCTGTTTTCCATAGTAGAAGAGATCATTGCTGATCTATGCTTTGATCAAAATATTTTTGCTCCTCTTTTATAATCATCTCATTCAAAATTATTTGAATTTATAATCTACTACTCTTTGATTTTTGTAGGACTGACCATAGGTCCATAATTTTAAAGGTTTACTCTGAAGCATGGGAAAGTAACAAATCTGTTTCTTATAAATGCGTGGATTTAAAGGTGTGCTATTTGTAGGTCCAAGAAAATTGTTCCATCAGCATTTTTTTTTGAGACAGAGTCTCGCTTTGTAGTTCAGGTTGGCTCTGAGCTCACTAGGTAGCCCAGGCAGGCCTGGAATTCAGCAATCCTCCTGCCTCTCGAGTGTTGGGATTACAGTCCTGAGCCACCACGCCCGGCACTGTGGTATGTGGTATTGATTGACAGTGGGTGTGAGTCACCACGACCAGCATTGTATGTGGTCACCTGGATCGAACTCAGGACCTTGAGCTTGCAAGGCAGACACCAGAACCACTGAGCTAAATCTCTGGCCCCAACAGCAAATATTTTATAGCCTACCTTCAAAGTTCTCAGCATTGATCTTCTTCCATAGGGGTTTAGTATTCAGCATTTTGTACACTATATTCATCCTGTGTCTGTTGCACCCAGTATTAGACAGAACCAGTTCTTTGGTTTTTATGCACATAGTTTTTATTCTTAACATAGGTATTGAAATTGGTAACATGCTCAGTTTTTACTATCTTCCAACCCCTAGGATCATGGTAACATCAGAGTGGTGGAGTGGGATGACACTCTTTATATGGTGAAGATTTAGACCTTATAGACCACATCCAGACGTGACATGTAAGAATTGACATATTGCTAAAGTAGTAGTCAAATGTGTTGTCCTTTTCCTACAAGAAGATAAATCGCTTTGGAAACCTTTGTTCGTCATTGGGAATGGGTTATCTTCACCTTCCAATGGATGTGTTGATTTGGACTGTATGGGAGCCTTTCCATTTATAACACATTATAACAAACTTAGTAACTTAGATTTATGTCAATTTATATCTTTATTACTTCCAAGAGTCAGAAATCAAAATGATTTTGTTAGTATTTACAAAGCCAGCAACATAATTTTTTTATCCAATTCATATCTCTTTTCCTAACCACTAATTAATTATTATGGATACACGTGATTACACTGGGGCCAATTAGATCATTTAGAATAGTATTTCCATTAATTTCTATGTTATCAGATTTCTCCTACAGAAAAAAAAAAAGTGTAAGTTAAATCAACTTTGAAAGAGAAAAGCCTTTATGGCTAATTGCATTAGAATTTCTAATGCATGATTATTGGTCCATTGGTTTGGGTTTTCCACAAAGGAGCACAACCTAATGACAGCGAGTGATGGAGAAGTTCACCTCCCTGGCAAGGTGATGGGGGACAGAAGAGAAGTGGCACCTGCAACACTAATAGAATATCTTCTCAGTCACCTCAGATCTTCCATTACATGAGTATATGTTCTTTTTTAAGGTTCTACCAAAAGTGGCGTAAACTTGGAACCAAGCCTTTAACATATAGACCTCTGACAAACCTCCCAGATCTAAACTATAGCAACTGAAGATTTCTGTTTGTCTAACAGGGTAAGAATTCAGGCTCTGGGGTCAGACAATTGGTAATTTTCAGAAGCTATTGTGTTTTTGTTTTTGTTTTATGTAATGCTGTATAGTTTGGTATGTGTCTTATGCCAATCAAATTGGAGCTGCCATCTTAGATTATTTTAAGAAGATTTAACATTTTATCAACTAATCTGCAGAATTGAATTGTGACAGACATAATTGCACGTGTGACTTTTAAAACTCAGTTGATTAAAATACTTTTACAGTCCCTCAAAAATGAGGATGTTTCGATCCTAGTACCTCCCCCCCCCAAAAAAAAAATGAGGATGTGACAAAGTCATCAATGTTTATATGAGGATGTGGCTGGGATGGGCTGGTGCATTGACTTCCAGCTGGCTTCTTTATACAGTAACAACTTTTATAGTATAAGGAGTCATTCTTAGAATATTCATTTATGTCATATTTTCAGGAGTTAGAAAATTAGAAAAGATTATGCACAAAAATCAATAAGTTCTACTCCCACAAACTTGCAATCTACTTAAAACTCACAAAAATAGCCCATGTTTACAGTAATTGCTATCTCCCGGTCAGAGGGTTCACACAGCTCCAACTCTGGCTCTTCACTACTGACGGGCGCCCATCTTGGGTGGCCCCTGTGTCAACCATTAGATTTGTAGGCAGATGATCCACATTTCTTTCACCTCCAATTACCTTAGTTTTGCAGTGCACATTGTTTCCCTCTCACAGCTCCGCAGATTCCTTTCAAGAGCTCCTGCAGGGACGCTGACTCTCTCATGGGTTTTTCTCCTGGCCTCTCAAGCCTTCCTTTGAAATTTCCTTGGTAACCATTCAAATTGACCATTCTTGCACAGTGCAGGGTGTTAAAACCAGCCACACATGGAAAACGCCAAGGGTGTGCCCACACACCATTTTTGTGGTTATGAATATGCATAAGGGAAAACTTCAAGAAAATAGCTTTTCTTTTGTTTAAAACAGATTTTCCCGTCAATTTTTAACTTAACCATTAAAACCAGTGGAATTTTTAGTTCTATAATGTTTGTATTCTCCACTTGTGTATTCTTAGTGATTTATTTGTCCTTTATTAAATACAGTTTTCTAAAAGTATTTTTCAGGAAAAGTAAGGATGTGAAAAAATAAAATTATAAAAATTCATTTAGAAAAGGTATGATGTTAACTTATATTATAACACTACTTATCCTTAGACATATCCTTTCATTTTCTATCAATTCCAAAGTGATTTAACATTTTTTAAGAAATATAAAAAAATTAAAATTACAAATGTATCTTTCAAAGTATCTTGTAAAATGGTTTCTCCCTATCTTAGACTCATGAATCTGAACAGTAATCATACAAGAGAATCAAATTAAAGTACCACACTTTAGTCTTTAAAGTTTTGAGAGTTGAAAGATTCATCTTATTAGTACTTTGAAATGTTTGAAAGTATTAGAAGCAGGAACCTAACTCTGCTATCTCATATTTTTTATCTCTTTTTTTAGTTGAATTCTGTATCAGTACATGTTATATATAGCACACAATCATACTCAACATTATATAATTTGTACCAGTATGTGACAAAAGTTAATTTTCATTTTTACTTATATCCCTACACACCCTACAACCCCCACCCCCTGTATACATGGTCTTTCTTTTTTCTTTTCAAATCATATTTATTCTTTCATTACTTTCCTCTACCACATTCCCTTTGAATATTTCCTATTTTCCAAAATCTATCATATATTCTTGAACTCTTTTACATCTACAGGTTCTCATACCAGAGAAAAGGCACAGTATTTACATATCTGTGATCTATTTATTTCACTTATTATTGTTTCCTCAAAGTGTATCCATTTGCACATAAATGAATGAAATTTGTCATTATTTATGGCAAAGTAAAACTCCATTTTATAAAAACAAAAACACACATCCTCTTTATCCAGTCTCCAGCTGATGGGCATCTGGGTTGTTTCCAAGACTGGGCTAACACAAACTGAGCTGCGATGAATATGGGTGTATGTATGTTTTTAAAATATGAATCTTTTAATTCCTTTGAGTATATTCCTAGCAGGAGAATAGAGGGTCAAATAGGACCTCTAATTCTAGTTTTCTGAGGAATCTTAACACTGACTTCCACAATGGTTGCACAAGTCTACAATCTCACCAACATGAGAGAAGGGTTCCTTTCTCCCCAAAGCCTCATCAGCATTTATTGCTGGTTGAGTTCACAATGGCAGTCATTCTTTGTGGAGTGAGATGAAATCTTTGTTGTTTTCTTCTGCTTTTCAAATGACCAGTGATGGTGAACATTTCTTCATATGCTTCTTAGCTGCTTTGATTTTTGCCTTTGAGAAGGGTCTGTCCATTTCAGATGCCCATTTTTGAATTGGGTATTTAAACTATGAGAGAACTGATTTATTTAAGTTTTTTATATATTCTAGATAGTAGTCCTTGTCTAACAAACAGTTTGTAAAGATTTTATCCCATGTTGTTGGCTGTCATTTGCACTGTCAGTGAATTATTTTGCTGAACAGAAGCTTTTTATTAGGATGAGATCCCATTTGTTGATTCTTTTTGGTAGTTCTCATGCTATAGACGTTTTGTTCATAAAGTCTCTCCCTAAGCCAATGTCTCCAAGAGTTTTACTTAACCTGTTTTGCAGCAGGTTTATTGTTTCTGTTTCAATGTTTAAGTCTCTAATCCATTGTGATTTTAGGTTAGTACACATTGAAAGAGATAGGTCTAGCTTTAGTTTTTGTTAGGTTAATGCCCATATTTTCCAGCACCATTTGTTAAAGAGGCTGTCTTTCCTCCACTGAGGATTTTTGACTCCTTTGTCAAAGATAAGGTGGCTTAGTATATCCAGAGTTCTTTCTGGATCTTCTAATCTATTCCACTGGTCCTCAGGTCTGTAACTTTGCCAGTACCATACAGTTTTATCACAGTAGTTTTATAGTACATTAAGTTGGTAATTATAATACCCCCTGCTATGTCCTGGTTGCTTAGAATTGCTTTTGGTATCCTAGGTCTTTTTTGGTTCCAGGTGAATATTTGGATTATTTTCTCTAGCACTGTGAAGTATGGTGTTGGGATTTCAATCAGAATTGCATTGAATCTGTATAGAATTTGCAGTAGTATAGCGATTTTGATGCTGTTGGTTCTCCCTATGCAGGAACACGGGATGTCTTTCCATTTTCTGATATCCTCTTCTATCTGCTCTTTCAGATTCCTGTAGTTTTCAGAATATAGGTCTCTCACCTCCTCTGTTAGATAGATCCCTAGATATTTCAATAAGTAAATACTTGAGCTAAACCAAACGTTTGAACAAATGGACTTAATAGATGCCTTCAAAGTATTTCACCCTACAAAGTCAGAATATGTATTCTCAGGTGCTCATGGATTATTCTCCAAAATGGATAACATCCTATTTCATAGAACAGGTTTAAGTAAATGGAAAGGATTTGAATTTATCCCCTCCATATTGTCAGACCATATTACCTTGAAACTGAACCTCAATATCAACAGATATTCCAAGATGGTCAAAAACACATGGAAGTCGAACAACACTCTGTTGACCAACTAATGAGCCACAAAAGAAATTAAAGAAGAAATTAAACAGTTTCTACATTTAAATGATAATCCCAGTATAACTACAGGAATTTATGCAACACACTGAAAACAGTTCTATGAGGGCAATTCATAGCAGTGTATATCTACCTCCAAAAAATAGAGCAAATAAACAATCTAAGGATGAACTTCAAACTATTAGAAAAAGAGGAGCAAGACAACCCAAAGCTTATACAAGAGAGGCAAGTAAAGGACTCTAGTAGAAATTAATGCCATGGAGACAAATAGAATGATACAAAGAATCAAAGAGTTGGTTCTTCAGAAGGATAAAAAAAAAACTGACATACCCTTATCCAAGCTTATCAAACAAAGGAAGGGCAAGGCTCAAATTCATGCCATTAGGAATGAAAATGGGGAAATCATCACAGATGCAGAGGAAGTCCAAATGATAATAAACATGTACTTTGCAAATTTGTACTAAAAAATATGGAATATCTAGAAGAAATGGATAGATTCCTGCTCTCACATGAATTTCAAAAGCTGAACCATGAGTATATAAGAATGTTAAAAAACCCAATATCAATCTGGGAAATTGAAAATGTAATTAGAAAAAGAAAAACAAACCTACAAACAAAGAAAAGCCTGGTCCTGATGGCTTCACTGCTGAATTCTGCAAAACTTTTAAAGAAGAGTTAATGCCACTACTTCTCAAACTCTTTAATGAAATCAAAAGAGAAGCAGTACTCCCAAAATCATTCCTTGAAGCAAATATTACCTTGATTACAAAAGCAGAGAAAGACCCAACCAAAAAGAAAACTACAGCCCAATCTCTCTAATGAACATTGATGCAAAAATTCTCAATACAATATTGGCAAACAGAATACAGAGCATTATCAATAAAATAATACACCCTGATCAAGTTGGATTTATTCTGGAGATGCAAGGCTGGTTTAACATACCTAAATCAATAAATGTAATAAACTGTATTAACAGACTCAAGAACAAAAACCATATGGTCATCTCAATAGATGCGAAAAAAGCATTTGACAAAATCCAACACCCATTCATGATCAAAACCCTACAGAGAATCAGAGTAAATGGACTTTATCTCAAACTCATACAAGCTATTTATGAGAAACCAACAGCCAACATCATATTAAATGGGCAAAACTGAAACCTTTTACACTAAGATCAGGAATGAGACAAGGTGCCCGCTGTCACCACTCTTGTTCAGTATAGCACTGGAAACATTAGGCAAGACAAATAAATAAGATGAATAAAGATAGCAAAGGAATAAGGTAAACTGTTATTATTCACTGATGATGTGATTCTCTATATAGAGGATCCTAAAAACTCAACCAAAAGACTGTTAGACTTAATTGCCAAATTTAGTAGTGTAGCTGGATACAAGGTCAATGCTCAAAAATCAACAGCCTTTGTCTACACAAACAACAGACTCACTGAAAAAGAAATTGGGGAGTCAATCCCTTTCACTATATTTTCATCTCTTTACATATCCCTTACAGCAGGCTTTTTTTTTTTTTTTTTTTTTTTTCCTGGCAGCCACTTGATTTCTTTTGAGTGCAAAAGGATAAAGAAAGTGTTTCATTAGACAATTGTTGGAGGGAGTGAATACTTCAGTGAAGCACTAAACAAAAATACTTTTCAGATTAAGCTGTGGAATTTTAGGCACAAGAGTTCTGAGAGACTTTAAGACTTTTCCTAAAGCAACTAAGTAGCAAACATTCTATGACTGTCATGCAAAAAAATCAAACTCTTTGGATTTAGCCTATGTCCAGGATTTCACACCACGGGAAAAGTGAGAAAAATGTAGTTAATCATTAAGAAGGCCAAAGGCATGGCGATGTACTTAGAAAAATCAAAAAATTAATACACAGTTCAATTATTTCTTTCTTTGTGCATGTACTTATTAATATCATCAGAAAACATTCATATCCCAAGCTTTTACACACTGTAATTCCTAAAGTAAGTTGTCTAATTTTTCTCTTTTATAACTAACTGGACTAACTAAATTGTATTGCATCTAACATGATAAACCAGCTTTTCATTCAATAATAATATTTTTTTTCAAAATTCTGCTTTATGCCAGGCATGGTGGCTCACACCTGTAAGCACTCGGGAGGCAGAGATAGGAGGATTGCTGAGTCCGAGGCTTGCCTGGGCTACATAGTGAGCTCAGGGCCAGCCTGAACTACAAAGCAAGACCCTGTCTCAAAAAAAAAAATGTCTGACTTTACAATTTTCTGCTTAATTTCATAATGCATAATTATTCTACCATTTGCTTTACTTGTTTATTTTTACCATGTTTTTATTTTCCAGTATATATGAATGATAATTTTTAAAATTATTTCAAATTTATTAATACATTTTAGGCATACACTATGATCACATTCATCACTGCAATCTTGTGCCTGTACATGACATATCTTGCTTTTTAATTTTTCCCAATCAATCCTCTCATCCAATCTGCTCATCTTCTTTTACAAAGACTTGATTTCTATCACAGTGGCTTTATAGTAGAGTTTTAAATTGCATGGTACTGGAAAAGTAACAGACCCGAGGACCAGTGGAATAGATTAGAAGATGCAGAAACAACCCTGGGTACTCTAAACCACCTTATCTTTGACAAAGGAGCCAAACATCCTCAATGGAGGAAAGACAGCCTCTATAACAAATGGTGCTGGAAAAATTGGGCTTCAACTTGCCAAAAGCTAAAGCTACACCTAGCTTTTTCACCATGCACAAAACTAAACTCACAATGGATACGAGGCTTAAACATTAAAACAGAAACAATAAACCTGCTGGAAAACAGATTAGGTAAAACTCTTGAGGACACTGGCTTAGGCAGAGACTTTATGAATACAACCTCTATAGCACAAGAACTAGCAGAAAGAATCAACAAATGGGATCACATTCTACTGAAAAGCTTTTGCACAGCAAAAGAAGTCACTGACACTGCCAAAAGACCACCAACAACATGTGAAAAAAATCTTTACTAGTTGTTTATCAGACAAAGGGCTATTATCTACAATATATAAAGAACTTAAACAGATCAGCCTCCCCAAGTTTAAAGGCCCAATTCAAAAATGGATATCTGAAATGAACAGACACTTCACAGAGGCAGAAGTCAAAGCAGCCAAGAAACATATGAAGAAATGTTCAACATCACTGGTCATTCGAGAGATGCAAATGAAAACAACACTGAGATTTCATCTCACTCCACAAAGAATGGCTGCTATTACAAAAACCAACCAACAATAAATGCTGGCTAGGCCGTGGGGAGAAAGGAACCCTTCTCCACTGTTGGTGGGATTGCAGACTTGTGCAACCATTGTGGAGATATGTGTGGAGATTTCTCAGAAAACTAGGACTAGGGGGTCCCATTTGACCCTGCCATCCCCCTGCTAGGAATATACCCAAAAGAATTTAGAAAATCACAGTGGAAAGACAGATGTACACCCTTGTTCATAACAGCTCAATTCGTGATAGCTCAATCTTGGAAACAACCCAAATGCCCATCAACTGGAGACTGGATAAAGAAGATGTGTTTTTTTTTTTAATAAAATGGAGTACTATTCTGCCATAAAGAATGACAACATTGATTCATTTATGTGCTAATGGATGCACCTGGAGGACACGCTAAGGAGTGAAATCAATAGAGCACAGATAGGCAAATACCAGATCTCCTCGTTGATATGAGTACAGGTAGATGCAAATGAGCTTTAGTAGTAGGACAATCTTTTCAGAATGGGAAATTTCCAAAGGAAATTTGGTGTGGGGATGTAATGAGGGGAAGGAATAAATATGATTCTGAAAGAAAATAAAAGAGCATGTATATAGGGGGTGGGGATTTGTGGGTAGGGATGTGGGTAAAAATGACAATTAACTATGTCATATTTTGGTACAAATTCCCCAGTGTTATGTGTGAGTGTGAGATTTATGCAAATTGTACCAATAAAGAATGCAATTTTAAAAAAAGACTTGATTTCTGTTTTTTCTCTTTTCCCCTATTTTCTCTATCTTTCCCCTACTTCCCCACCCTAGTTCTGCCTCTCCTTTGAATATTTTCTTCCTATTGCAAAATATCTATTGTATATTATTACTCTCATCTATGCTTTCATTTTCCCACACCATAGAAGTTATTTGGTATTCACCCATATGTGTACTATTTATTTCACTTAAGAGCATGACCTTAATGTGTATCCATTTACCTATAAATGTCTGAAGTTTATTATTCTTTATGGCTGGTTAGTACTGTATTTTATTAAATAACATAATTTTAACGAATTATATTCTGTTAAACATTTTTAATTGAGTTAAGTATCTGTTATTTTCATATTAATCATTGAGAATTTGTACCTGTACATGAAACATCTTGATGGCTAATTTTAACCCCTTCTCCTGTCCTCCCTTTGCCCCTCCACCTCTCATATACATAAGCTCTGTTTCCGTTTTTTCCTTTATCCTTTCAATTTTTTTCTTTCCTTCTTTGCTTCCCCTGCGTCTCCTCCCAATTCCCCTTTCTCTTTGAAGATTTCCTTCCTATTTAGCAATAGCAATTACACATTTTAGGCCTCACTTTGTACACTTTCAGTTTGCACAGAGTTTCTTGTATAAAAGTGTAATATTTCCTGAGTTTTGGTGCAGTTATGTTTTTCTTGATAGCTTTGAGTTTCAATTTTCAGATATTTTTTTAATGTTTTCCAGATTTTCAAAATGGTTTTGAAGGTGATGTAAGGAATGTTTAACATTAGTTTTAAATTATGAAGCTCTGTTGTGACATAGATTTATCTTAAATAATTTTGGCGAGGATTATTTTATTTTTCTCTGAGAAAATTTTCACATATTTTTTCATAAATTTTTACATCTTTCATGAATATTGCATAAGCAACATGTTCTTTTTATTAGGCTTATTACTTTAATGATCATTGCTTTTTACCTTGCATACTTTGGAGTTTGTCAAGTTCAGACTGTTTCATTTATTATCAGAAAATATACATTTTGTTTAAAAGTTTTCACTTTTTAATTTTTATATTACATATTAGCAGTGCATAATATTAGCATTCCTTAGAATTTCTTACAAGAAGAAACATGTGATATTGACTGAGAATAAATTATGTAAGATGTTTTTATTGCTAGACATTTTGCTAACAATACATAGATGGTAATAAAGTGCTGTTTCTTTTATGTATCTTGTTGAGAAACACATTAAATTGATGGTGTTTCTTCTCTGAACATGGAATAGGGAAAAGCGTATCTTGAGTTTAATTTCCTGTTTTCATTTATTATATGAGGCATGGAGAGGGCAAATGTATCTGTTAACTCTTCCTTGAGAAATATGCATTTTTCCATTTTTCTTGTATTTGCAAAGATTTCATTTCTATATGTTGAAATGTTTCTGGAAACTAAGGAGTGGAAACAAATTGGAAATAATGTTTTCCTTTATTGGTGTAAAATATAACCTTGATTAATTTTATTGATTATGCCCATCATTTTTAGGTTATTCAACAAATAAAATTATGTATTAATAAAACATATGCATAATATATATATATATATTCAAAACAAGATTATTTATTTATATTCGTTGTCATGTGGGTTCACAGTGCCTCCACTCTGAGAATAGTGTAAATCCCAGAGCCACTGGGCTAATATTCAGAAACTATTCATCAAAAGAAGGAGAGTGAATTCAGGATGTAGTTGTAAAACAAAGTCATAGGTTTTGGCAAAACCACACGGGATGTTCTGTGATTTTCAGTAAGAGAATATTTTACTGTCCATTGACCTTGGGATGAAGGTTCACAGGGGTAACGTGACCTGTGCTCTTTATGCCAAAGCAGTGCCACTCTAAATGATGTACTGGAAAATATAAAAGAAAACCTACACTTATTTGTCTAAGCAACTGAGATTATTTTCCTCACAATCACAGCACAAATCTAATGATTATAATTTGCCTGATACAATTTGGTTAGGAGAAAAATTAAAGCAATGTAATTTTCAGGGACACATTTTTCTATTATTCATTTGGGTATGTTTTCTCCATCTAAAGTTTTGGTAATCCACTTCTTTTATAAATTGGTGACAGAGGCTGCAACATGGAGTTTTGTCATCCAGCTGTAATCAGAGCTTTGTTTACGGTGTCTCAAACTTCACTGGACTTGAAATTAAAACTACAGTCATAGTCATTAATTTATACATGTAATGCCTTTGAATAGCTTGTGAACCACACCTATACAAGTCTGAAATTGTAACACAGACATCACATTCTTTGTGTGTGAAATGGTAACTGCACACACCTCCATGAAAAGTCAAGGGCCTCTTGGCTTAGGTGGTCTCTTGTTTCCTGTACTTCTCTCACTAATTTGCCACCTCCTGAGTGTTGGGGGAAGTCTGGAGCCCTGTGTACAGGCATGTTTGTTTCCTTGCATCAGTGGCAAAATGTGTTCAATTAGATAATTTCTGCTTTGCTGCTCTTAACTCATTTTTTTATTTGTCTTAGATGCTTCTTGACAATGGGATTATGTCCAGAAAAAAAACCCACTGTAAATTGAAAATATTGAATGTGGAAAATGCATTTAATACACTTAACTGACCAAACATAACAGCTTCACAGCGTAGTACCCCATAGAGGGTGATGATCCCAGTGATTACTTGGCTGACAGACTTCCTGTGGCTACCACTAACCAGGGATATCATTGGCACATATTGCTAACCTCAAAGGAGACCAAAATTCCAAATTCTTATTGTGAATTTTGTTGAATGCCTATCATCTTCACACCATAATAAAGATTAGAAACTACCCAGGAAACTGAACCATCATGGTAAGTCACGGAATGTATCAACTTGCGTTTTCAGATTGGTCAGGCCCACTCTAGTTGGAGGAAGTTACTGAGTTTAGATTTTGTGAGTTGAGTTTATCCACAAGTTATTCATAAATTAATGTATTTCACATGCAAACTCAGAGAACACCTTGAGCTTTGAAAACATCTGAAATCCTCAGGCAACATCTAAGTCTAAATGAACTAAAGTCTACACTGAACTAAAGAAACATAAGAAAGATATTAAAATACTAGTCATTACCATAAAACGTAAAGACCCATTTGTCGGAACTTCCATTGATGACTTGGCTCATTATGTTTGAGGATGCAGAATGCAGACAGGTGCCAAGGAGTGATGGCTGATCAGACGACAAACTTAGGAGAAAGAGGCACTCATTTGCCCTTACAGTCCACTTTTGAAGCCCATGATGGAGTCATCAGGGCTCTCAAATCTGATCATATCCTTATTTGTTTTCTCCACTAACTCAAGACAATGAGTGTTTGATGAGTCACATTCTTAGATTTAGATTAGTCTTAATAGTTGATTAGAGTCATATTCTTAGATTAGTCTTAATAATTGACTAGAATGTCGTCTTAAACATGAGATTAACCTATGAACTTGATGTTTTAAAGTAAATATTGGAAAATGACTAGAGGAGCTTCATTGTATTAGTTTCATACTGAAACTGTAACAAACCAACAGAAACTCAGTGGCTTTGAGTTATTGAGGTCAAAATTCTGATATGGATCTCTTTTGGCTGAAACCAGAATTTGGTAAGTAACATTTCTGGGATTCTTTCTTCTCACCTCCAAGTTTTTAATGAGTGATCTTGATAACATTCATGCAAAGTTATTTTTGTCTGTAATTAACTGAGAAAAGTTTCCTAATGTCCATGAATCCATAATTAAATTGGGGCCACTGCAACATACAAAACAGTCTCGACTTCTCAGTTCCCATGGCGTAATCACACCTCCAAAATCCTTTCACAATCGTGTAGTGCATGAACAAGAGCCAAGGATCACAATGTAAAAAAAAAAAAAACTTGGAGAAAGGTTATTCTGCCTATTTTTGGTCATTAAATAATAGGTCAGAGAGCAAGTCGTGTGGTTTAGAATAGTTTTTGCAAATCTAGAATTTCAGAAACATTGTTCTCTAACTTGCACTTTTGACTCAGATATTACAAGGTGTAGATAACTGAATCAAAACTGCTATTTACAGTATTTTATGTTAATCACACCATCAGAATTTTTGCACAAGTAATGTTAAAAATCCTAAATATTTCTGGCCACATGCCATCCAAGATAAACTAATACAAACTGGTTTACATAAAAAGTAAACTTTTACAAAAATAAACAGTTGAGCCAGAGGGTTAGCTCAGTGGTTCCGGTGCCTGCCTCGCAAGCTCAAGGTCCTGAGTTCAATCCCTGGTAATCACCTATAATGCTGGGCATGGAGACTCATGCACACCAACAATCAACACCGCATACTAAAGGGCCGTGCGTGGTGGCTCACGCCTGTAATCCCAGCACTCGGAAGGCAGAGACAAGAGGATTGCTGAGTTCGCGGCGGCTTGCCTAGGCTCCATAGTGAGCTCAGGGCCAGTCTGAAATACAAAGTGAGACCCTGTCTCAAAAAAAAAAAAAAAAAAAAAGTAAACAGACATCATTTAAACTGCATTTTGAGATAGAGATTAAGCTACATCAAAGAGTTGCTTTATTTCACAATTTGGCCTCCGCTGCTTTCCTTCATTGATCACATAGCCTCTTCCTTGTTCATTTCAAGAAATCTGTGGCTGACTCCAAAAATGAAAGCTTCCGGTTTGATGCCTGATGGTAAATGTTATCCATTTCATGGTCTAAGCAAGGTTTAACTGTGCCCTCATGCTTCTAATTTAGTCAATTTAACATATGTCATATGAACTCTCATTACATCCCTGAGATGGTCATAAATGTCCATGAATCACACTTTTCTTTAAGGATAGGAGAGGAAGTCAGTCTCAAGAAACAAAATGAAGTCTGATCATAAAATGAAAAGTTATTTGTATCAAATAAATAATGTTTTATATTTTTCAGCCTTTGATGCTCTTGCTCATGGCTAATGCTCCAGTTTTGCTACTGTATTCTAAACTCAGGTGGACACCCTTCATTAATGGCCACAACCTGTAGCTTCCTCTGATTTGGCTGGATTCTAAAACAGCCAGATTTTCATAATTCTTTCTTCCCAATATACACAATCTCCGCTCTCCGTGAAGGATTTCCTCAGTTACCTTTTTTTCTAAATTATTTTAATTTGAAAATTTTTAGTCCATAATATGTACTATGGCATGAAAATTTAAAGATAACAAAGTATACATCTAAAACATGAGATGAACCTCTTTGGTAATTTGTCTCATTAGAACAATTTAAATTCCAAGGTCTGTTTATTACTTGACACATTAGAGCTCTTAGAAACATAAATGCCAAGTAAGTCATATTGTTCACACTCACAGTTCTCCAAACAGTAAGTGTGGAGCCAGCAGAGAGGATATAACCTTTATTACTGGTGCATTTAGTTAGGAGCGTGTCTTGGACAAGTGGAACTCATAGACTTACAAATAAGCCTCATTCCTCCAGTCACATTTTTGGGACAGCTCTTCGGGAATGTGAGATTCTACATAGCAGTCACATTTGTCTACAATTATTCACTCATAATGATGGGGAAATGAGAAACAGATGAAAATGGAAAAAAAAAGATATTTAAGAAAAAAAAAAGACGCTGAAAATCTTGATTGTCTACTTTCTTAGTAAATCAGCTCTATTCATTGAAGCAACAAATACTAATAAATATCCCTTACTAATCAAATAGCTCATTTTTCCTTTCTGGGGAAAATATTAATGTATAAGTAAAAATGTCTCTTAGAGTGAAGATCACACAGCTCTGAAATATCAGCATGCTCTTTGAATGCAGGGTATGAGTATATTTTTGTTTGTTTTTGATAACAGTACACAGACAAACAGGAATGCTCAGTATTTTCTATTTTAACAGCTCTAGTTTGGTACTGTGAGAAGAAATATCCATAGACAGTATTTAAAGCCTGAGTGTGGCTGTTACCCAGTAAAATGTTAGGTATAAAAACAGGCAAAGAGTGTCAGAATATTCCCATTTGCTCTATTATGCCAATTTGCTTAAGGAATATATAGCCTCTGAGTAGCTACAAAATCTTAATATTTTTACATATCCTTGGCACATGGTTTTAGGAACATAATTTTCAAAATTTCTCAAGGAACAATACTGTAACATCAATTTATAAAATGTTTAACAGATAGCCTTTTTAATGATGTTTTCTCCACAACAATAAACTAAATTATTGGAGTATTTTATTTTTAAGAACTACCAGGTAGATATGAGCTGGAATCCTTTAATTAGTATCTAAATACTGGGTCTGTCATGTGAGAGTACTCTTCACTCTGAATCTATCCTTCTATTTCCTGGTAAATGGTTATGATTCAGTACTTTGAAGTATAATTTTTTAAATGAATTCTTTATTGGTACATTTTTTATAAGACTCACAATCACACTCAACATTGGGGAATTTGTACCAGTATATGACAGAAGTTAAATCTCATTTTTACCTGTATCCTTACCACCCACATCAATTTTTTTTAAATTCATACTTAATGGAACTAATTATGTGACACTAACATTATCAGAACCTTGCCTCTCAGTGAAGTCTTTCCATGAGTTTTGTGCATTGTATGTGTATGATCTTTGTTACTGTTACAAAATACTGGGGAAAATCAGCTTGCAAGCAGGAGAGATTTTTTGTGGCTCATGATTACAGAGGGTTCAATCCATGATGGATTGTCCTTGTTTTCTTTGGACCTGAGCTGTAAATTGTGGTAAAGAGGTCACAGACAAGACAACTGGTCACCTCCTGGAATCCAGGAAGTAAAGACAGAAAATAGAGCAGCCGGATATCTCCAAGGGCTTGTTTCTAACGACTTAATACCCTTCACCACTCTCTGTTCTTCATGAAGTTCAATCACCTCCCAAAAGTGTCCCAGGCTGGTGACTGATCTTCAGTACAGGGCTTTGGGGGAACATTTCACATACAAATCATAATACACACTTAGAGTGTGGCTTTGAAGTACTGTTGAGGTAGGTATTTGAAGATGATATAATAAATTAGTGTGCAGTGTGAATTCTCTAAATTGGAGATTTACATCCGATAGTTAAAAGAAGGCTTATAATATGTTGTTTAATTTTTGTATTCTTATTGGTTTTTGGCATTGTTTTAATTCCTTAAAAAGATAAAATATTTTAAAACTATTATGCTTTTAATATAATTGTCAATATTTTGTTTAAATTATTTTGTCTACATTCTGTTCACTTTTGCATTACATAAAAATACATAAAAATATAAAGCTATACCATTTCACAGATACATTTCTAATAATTTGCATTTCTTATAAAATAAAATCCTTTTATAATTTTGAAATTTCACTTTTATGGTCAATGAATATTGCCTTTAAGTTTATAAACACCTCTATTTTTACGCATTTATTACTTCCACAGAGTATTATTGCTTTTTCTTTTATTTTCTCCCTCTCTCCCTTGGTAACTTCTATCCTTCTTTCCCTCATTCCCTCTTTTCCTGTTTCCTTTCTTTCTTTCTTCCTTTCTTTCTTTCTTTCTTTCTTTCTTTCTTTCTTTCTTTCTTTCTTTCTTTCTTTCTTTCTTTCTTTCTTTCTTTCTTTCTTTCACAATTTGTGGTGGATTTTCATATCTATAATAAGAAAATTAGAAATGGTGAATAGTTCAAGGTTTTCTGTTCCATTTTTACTCTTCAGAGAGATTGAGAATCTTCAGAACTTAACTGGATACATATTCTCATTGACAGTTAGTGTATTGATTTGTTTTTCAAAATGATTTTCTAATGACAGCTAGGCATCTAGCTCAGTGTTGCCACACCTGCCTCACAACCATAAAGTCCTGAGTTTGATCTCTGGGACTGAAAACATATTTTTTTTCTAATGAAAATATGTACTTTATTTTTAAAAATAATTTTATTCTACACATTAGATATAGATAATTATACCGTTCATCATAAAATATTTATACCTGGGCCGGAGGGTTAGCTCAGTAGTTCTGGCACCTGCCTCACAAGCGCAAGGTCCTAAGTTCAATCCCCGGTAACCATGTACAATGCTGGACATGGAGACTCACGCCCACCAACAATCAATACTGCATACCACAGTGCCGGGCGTGGTGGCTCACGCCTGTCATCCCAACACTCGGGAGGCAGAGACAAGAGGATTGCTGAGTTCGCGGCTGCTTGCCTGGGCTCCATAGTGAGCTCAGGGCCAGCCTGATCTACAAAGCAAGACCCTGTCTCAAAAAAAAAAAAAAAAGACATACCTGTATATGATATACTTTGATTCTTTTCTCCCCATTTTCCTATCCTCCTTTTAAGCTGTTTTTCCCCTGGTTATGTATAAATATCTTTGTTTTAATTTTCCATCTATTTTCTTTTTTTTTTCTAAGAGAATAGTAAGAAAGTATGATTGATTTATTTGGATGCAGGTCTAGCATTCCATTACTTTTAAATTTGACCTGAATTTTTATTTTATTGATTTTTTTGTGGTTTTTTTCTCCTAGTCTTTCATTACTATCTTATTAAACATTTTAGCATTCTCAAAAAAATTGTATAGGCATTTGTTAGTCCTATGTTGTTTGTACTTGTAGTGGTAGACTAAATGCTTACAATGTACAGCTTTGAATTTCAACATGTCTTATCATTAATATTGTATAGATTATGTTGCTTTACATGAAGTCTCAGAACCTAAATATAAATTTTGGGTTTACACCCTCTATTTGTTACAATATTCTTTCATACATGTTATTTCCTCTACACTAATAAGAAGTGTAATACTTTAAAATACAGTTCTATTTTTAAGAATAAATTCATCACTTTCATAATAGTACACATGCATTTTATTTTCAAAATTCTTAAATCATTAATGTGATTCAATTTCATATTTTAGAGTATTTGTTTTGTTTTATCAAACTGAAAACATGTATTTGGACCTTACTTTTGAAAAAAGTATTTGTTGAAATTTGAATTTTGTGCTGATACTCCCTTGTGTCTACTGTTTCAATATATGCCAAGTATCTGTAATTTCCGCTGTGAAATTCCACTGTGTCTTCTCATTCCTACTAGGTCACTCTTCTCTACTCTCAATAGTGTCTATTTCCCTCTTAGCACTCAGTCTTAGAGGTGTGGACTTGCATTTTATTTAGACAGTACTGAGTTCTTCATGTTCTTCATTTACCTTTATTATTTATTACTTGTATCATTTCAAGTGTATTTTTGACTCACTTTTTGTTTAGTTCTGGGTCTCTAACTTTCCATATGTTACTTATCACATAATGATATTTAAAAAAATCTTTTTCTTCTTCACTTTGATTTATTTTTAATTTAATTGACTAATTGTAGTAGCTATTCTAACGGGTGATACATGCAGTACATTTTTTCTCCAAGTATTTGAAATTCCAGAAACATAAGTTTTTAGCTCTGTTTTTTTTTAAATTTAAATTTATATTTGTTTGATTGTTTATTTGAGACAAGGTCTCGGTTTGTAGTTCAGGCTGGCCCTGAGCTCACTAGGTAGCTCAGAGAAGCCTTGAACTCAGCAATCCTCCTGCCTCTGCCTTCTGAGTGCTGGGATTACAGGCTTGAGCCACTAGGTCTGCACTGTGGTGTGTGGTACTGACTGATGGTAGGTGTGAGTCACCACCCCTGCTATTGTTGTATGTGGTTACAGGGAATGGACCTTGGTTTCATCAGGCAGGTGCCAGAACCACTGAGCTAAATCTAGAGCCACTTAGTGGGTATTATTTAGGAAGTTGTTGCCTGTATCTACAAATTCAAATATTTCCTCTGTTATTTTCCAGGAGTTAAAAAGTTTCTGGTTTTACAACAACATGGGAAAAAAAAATCTTTACTAGATGTTTATCAGACAAAGGGCTATTATCTACAATATATAAAGAACTCAAACAGATCAGCCTTCCCAAGTTTAAAGACCCAATTCAAAAATGGGCATCTGAAATGAACAAACACTTCTCAGAGGCAGAAGTCAAAGCAGCCAAGAAACATATGAAGAAATGTTTAACATCACTGGTCATTCGAGAGATGGAAATGAAAACAACACTGAGATTTCATCTCACTCCACAAAGAATGGCCGCGATCACAAAATCAACCAATAATAAATGCTGGCGTGGCTGTGGGGAGAAAGGAACCCTTCTCCA
>PVIC010019766.1:0-30188 GCA_004025085.1 Thryonomys swinderianus | reverse complement strand
GACCGGCATTGTGGTATGCAGCGTTGATTGTTGGTGGGTGTGTCTCCACGCCCAGCATTATATGTGTTTACCGGGGATCGAACTCAGGACCTTGCACTTGCGAGGCAGGCGCCGGAACCACTGAGCTAACCCTCCGGCCCTATCTTTTATTTTTTGGTAGAGATTTGTTCCTTCTTTTTCCTTTGTACTCCTCTGACTAAATGATTTCAATGGTCCCATCTTCAAGTTTCTTGTGTCTGCTCAGAGGTTGATACTGTCCATTGTGTTTTTCATTTTAGCTATTGAATTATTTTCAGTTCCTTAACTTCTATTTGATTTCTTTCTATAAAGTATGCTCCCTGACATTTTCTGGTTCATAATCTGCTATTCTCTAGGTTTCTTTTAGTTTTTTATTCATTGTTTCACTGAGCTCTTTGAACACACATAAAAGAATAAATTTTAAAACTTTGGTAAGTCAGTAGTAATTTCCAATCCTTTCTTTTTGAGTGTATAGCAAACGTCCACATTTTCTTGCTTCTTTGCAAGCCTCACAGTCTTTGTTGACAACTTGACATTTTGAATGTTAGAATGTAGTAATTTAGAAAGTCAGCTTTTGACCTCCCCCAGGAGTTTGTTGTTGCTTATTATAGATTGTTATTTCTTGTTTACTTTGTCAACTATTTTTCTTACCATCTTGAATATAGTGATTGAAGTTTTTAAACACCGGGAGCCAAAGAAAATAGAAAAGAAAAAACTCTCCCAATCTTAGCAGGGAGGTTTTACGTGGCATTGCTGGGACCCATCTGCCATGCTTGGTCAAACTGTTTAATCTCTTCTGTGCCTTTTCTCTCTCTGTATTTACATGGAATTGAGGGTCAATAAAGGTGAAAGCTTAGGCTTTCGTATGTGTTTTCTAAACATGATGCCAACCTCAGGTATGAACATGGCCTTGTTGATTTCTGGCTTTGTTCCTGGGAAGTATCTTGTTTTCCCTTTTTTCTCCCAAGCCTTTCCCAGACTCTTAAACTGAGAGCCTTTTATGTTAGGGAGCCTCAGGCAGCAGCTTCCCCTTGGAGTGCTTTGACCCCTGCCCATTGTATAACCAAGCTGCTGCTTCTGCACCCAGAAAGTTCTGTGTTAAACATACACAGACAATGGAGTTGCCAGATGGGTCCAAACAGACAATGGCGACTCCTTGGGAGCAAGATCTGCTATGCTGTCCCTGGGCCTCCAACCTGGGCTGGTGATGGGGCTGTCCCTTCAAAGACCAAGAGAAAGCTGGAAGCAGTGAGTGTGCTCAAGGGTGTGCATTAAAATCTCAACCAGGAGCTCACACCCGTTTTCAGTGGCCTTTTAAAGCATTTAAATTAAAATCTTTGACTATTTTCCACAGTTCTGACAAAATTGGCCTTGATAGTTTTTGCCATGTTTTTCAGCATGTCTGAGGATACTGGGGTTCTTGGAGTTTCTTACACTATCATATCTGCTGATATCCTTACCATATGCTTTTAAGTGTTCTTATATGTATAAAATGATTTGATTAAATATAGAGTAGAAGCCATTTTTTTTAATTCAGTGGATCGTTATTGTGCACTAACCCATGCTAACATTATCCTTAAAAGGAATGTATACCCAAGAATAAAAGCCTGAACCTTGTCTCAGGAGTTTATGGGCTTTTGAGCATATGTCAAATATGGAAACTGCTACATCTCAGACACAGCAGGAATAAGAGACCTGTAGAGACAAACCTGGCATGAAGGTAGGTGATGCCAGACAATAGTGAGTTCAGGAGTGGCAGATATTCAGAGTACAAAATTCAAGAAAGTGAGAAGTAAAGCAGCAAATACGTATGCAGAATGTTAGCCAATCCGAGAGAATAAAAAATCCTGTAAAAAATACTACAGCTGTCTCTTTGAGTATCTGAAATTTAGTGTCTATCTAGGTCTCGTGGACCAATGTCTGAACTTGAACACAAAGACTGACTGGAACACACCTACACCCATTCCTTTCTGGCTCTTCTATTGTTGCTTTTAAGTTACAATAGCAGAGCTGAGTAAACCCAACAAAGTGAAAATTTATTTTGCTCTTTACAGAAAATGTTTTCAGAGTACTGAATTAACAGATTGATAGTGGATTTTTAAAAAGACGGAAAAGAACAGAGTCCCTGCTCTGCAAGTATATGTTATGAATATATTGCATTTATAATACACAGCAAAGGAAGTATAGATTCATATGGGATACCCATTTCACTTTAATATGAAAATGAAATCTCTTAATATAAAGGAGATTACCACCAGGGGAATACTGATAGATCTATTATCTAACTAACTACAGTTCAATCTTTGTAAATGGTTCTGAATGTACTGCGCTTATCATTTTATTATTAAACTTTATGTGTGCTTTTGTACTAAAAATCAGAGTCTGCTTTTTGGCAATAGCATGAAAATTAAATTATGCAACAAGAGAGATGTATACCAAATTTATAGGCTAGTCAAAGTGAAGAGAATGTGTTCAGTGTTATAAAGATTATTTTAGAAGCTCAGTCACTTGAGAGCAGAATGGATGTTGCCTGATGCCCTCAATGTTGAAAAGCATGGAAGTCCACCAGAGAGATGGGGAGGCTGATAAGTGTTATCCTGCCAACTCCAGGAAAGAGAAGAGTGTCATGCTTTTTTGTTACTAATATCAAGTACTTCAGAGATTATGTAGTTTCGCTTGTTGAAAAGAAAATTATAATACTACTAGGGAAAATATAGGACCTATGAAACTAAGAAAATTACTATTGAAAAATCATTTTACCTGCAAGTCTCTTCAATGTGCCATTCTAATTACAGTGTTTTTCACCTCCTGGCACAAAAGTCTCTAAACAGTATTTCTCAGCACCCTAGAGAACTGGGACCTGCCTTAGACAGTTCTCTAGAAAATGTTCCAACTCACCGAAAATCTGAAAGCAATTACCATAAAAATATCTAGCTCTGGATTGTCACAAACCTCTGGGGGAATCTCTGGCTTATAAAAAGACACAACTGTTGTGCTTTGTACTGTGCTCTTTAATCTTGAAGGAATCTCTGATTTAATTAAACTTCTTTTAGAACCAGACTCAAATTATCTACATATACAAAGCACTGTGTTTGGCATTCTCTAAGAATAGCACATCAACTTTGTGTTTTACCACACTGTAAGAATGCTACATCATTAAGTCCAAGATGGACATGATACATTCTCATTGGCTTAAACCATTCATTCAATGTGTATGAATGTGCTTCCTCTGGAGATGAGTCTGGTAATTTTTTTTTCTGGTAAATACTAAGGAACGCTAGAGCTTCTTTCCCTCACATGTCTACACTGCTTTCCAGTCATCTTAGTGGGAGGAATTTCTAACTGAATATCACAGGTGATAAGGCTAGCAGAGAAGCTGGGTGAACCTAGCAAGACACTGACGTATAAATTCACAGTAAAGATGCCTTAGCCAAGTGGCAACTGACACTCAGTACAGAGCAATATTGTTTTGATAGTCAAATATTATGTGGGCTCATTTTGAAAGATTCTGGTTAACTCACAGTTCAGCTGCTCAAAATAGTTAATGATGACATAATTAAAGGGTTTGCAAATTTCCAAAAGGTGATTTCCTTTAAGCTCTGAGGTCTTGAATGTATGTTTAGCATCATTTTTTTGGTATGTTTTTGAGAGTCTCCACAGAGAACTCAAGCATGCTGTTTTTCTGTGCACAGCATTCTGCGTGGCTTCTTTCCTCTGCTCTGCCTGACCTCTCATTCTCCTCAGGCTCTATTTCATCTGGAAAATAACAGCAAATTGGGAGGATAAGAGAGAATTAAAGAATATAAGAAATAACAACAACAAAATCTTAGTACCAAAAATGCAATGCAGAGTTTAAAAATGCATGGCATTGCTTAGGTAAGACTGTAACCATCTGTTGGATAGAGAAGGAAAAATAACTGATTAAATCTGACCTTCACATAAAAATAGAAGTTGCATGCTTCTCAGATTAAGAACAAGCTCTATTTACCAGTTATTTGGAAAAGGTAGCTGTGGATTTGAGACAGAAAGAGATTAGAAAAAGAGGTATAGAAGATGTAGGGTTTTTTAATAAAATGAAGTATTACTCTGCCATAAAGAATGACAAGTTTCATTTGTTTATGTGCAAATGGATACACTTTGAGGGCACACTAATAAGTGAAATAAAAAGATCCCAGACATGTAAATATCAAATATTTTCTCTGGCATAAAAACCTATAGATGTAAATAGTTCTAATATGTATGATAGATTTTGTAAAATAAGAAATATTCTAAGGGGATGTGGTGAGGAATGTAATGAGGGGAAAGAATAATATGATTTGGAAAGAAAAAAATATCCTGTATATAAAGGGTGTGGCATGGTGGGTGGGTAGGGACATGGGTAAAAATGAGAATTAACTTCTGTCATATACTGGTACAAATTCCCCAATGTTGAGTGTGATTGTGAACTGTATAAAAAAATGTAGCAATAAAGAATTCAAATAATAAAAGAAAAAGAGGTATAGAAACTAAAATCTAAATTTATGGCTCTGTAATAACAGGCAGTAGAGTGTCAGACAAATATTAGCATTGCTCATCAGATGTGCTCTGATGAGCAACTTGATACCTGACAATTATGAAACAATGAATTCAGCATGATTAAATGCAATTGAGCTGAACCCCCCCAAAAAATTCCTCAAGAGTAACCTTGAGGTACTGCAAAAAGCTAACTAATATTATTAGCTTTTCCTTCCTTGGCCTATGGAACTAAGAATGAGGTTTAATCTGTTTTAATCACCTCAACAAATGTGGTGGACCCTCAAGTTCTGGATACCCTGACATACATACAACTTGAGTAAATTAGGTGAGTGGAGGATTCATCTGCTGCTTAGAGACAGTGTGTATCTCAGCTGTACTGACTTACAACCAACTTGAGTTACAACCAACTTGGTTACAACCAGCCCTCGCGAACCACTTGAGTTCATAAGTCAAGGGTCCACTCTAAGAGTAGGTTGCATGAACAGAAATTATGTGTAACTACAGTTACTGATTACAGTCTGCATTGCATGGAAACCGGTGCAAAGCAGCTTGCAAATATCACATACTAGATCTGCATGTTCAAAGAGCGGACACTCATCTAGATTCCAGATAACCCCTCCTTAAGTGACTCATCAATCACCTTAATCCTCACCTTGATTATTAGCCCCACGCAGAAGATGTTTCAAAGCCTGTGCTATGCTAGTCTCGCAAACACTGCAGGTTAATTGTGTTAACATGTGAGTGAGCAGTGGAAGCAAGTCACTATGTAGAAATGCACTTTAAGTTAGTAGAAAGGCACACACAAAATTAGTGACAGTGCTAAGCTCAAAGGAGACCTGGGGTCATGGGCAAAACAATTTTAGACAAAAGATGCCTTCATATATTAACTGTGTAAATAAAATGTTAATTTAAAAATAGCATGCATTCAGTAAATATGTGTTAGTGTTCACATATCAGCACATCCTTTTTCATTTCTTAGATTTGTATTTTAATAGTACTCAAGACAAAGAACATAGCATTTTCATATCTCCAATTCAGTTTGTATTATCCCAAGGCCTAACCAGGTAAATTCTGAGATTTAGTAAAGGTCAATTCTTTCTCCTAAATTTTTACCATAAATACTCTGTACTTTTTTTCTATCTGACAGATTAATGTATCACAGACCTCTCAACCTTTCTTTCTATGGTATGTATTTCCAAACCAAGCATTTTTTAATAAACAGTTACTATAATTTAAATTTTTTATGAAAAATGTACAAGCTACCAGGGAGCTAAAAATCTTTATAAAGTCATAGCAGAGCTTCAGACCTATAAATATTTCATAAATTTTTCCATAAGTAACCAAATGTAACGTAATAAACCCATGCTCCAGTAAACTTAACTGAACTATGGTCATTGGCTATGAACCTGTCCCATCTATTACAGCCAACATCGGGTATTGTCTGTTATGGTTACATTTGGGACAAGTACTTTCATATTTTGACAATTTTCATCCTTTGAATTAATTCAGCTTTCTGAAAATGAAAAACCAAGGATTAAAAGGTAAATCTAGTGACTTATATTCACCCAACTACAACTAGGATAAATGTGCTGATCAACATACATAAATGGAGTACAGTGTACCCTCCAGCCTAGGTTATGAACAACTTGGTTAATTAGTTTAATGGAAGACACATGTGCCTCTTGTTATCTATAACACATACCCAGACATACCCAGATCTCCCCTGTGTTGACTTACAACCAAAATGAGTTACAACCAGTCCTTGAGAACCAATCGAGTTCATAATTCAAGGATCTACTGCATTTTGTATGTAATGAAGGTGGAGAACTAAAATAGATATGAGAAAGATAGCTATCACAAGCCTTGTTAACTATTTAAAGATATTCTCAGGCAAAGCTTTGCCTCTGATCTAGTATTTTTTACATTTTCTTTTTTTGCTAAATAAATAATGCTTTCTCTTAATCTTCAGGATTACCCAGTGTTGCTTAATTACAATTAAATTCCTACTGCTGTTTCTAACACTCAGAATGATATTAGAGCAAGTGGACTCTTGTCAATTCCCCGGTCAGTCATTTTATAAACTTTCTATTCTTTGCCCCCCTCTTGTGATTACATCAATCCCATACACATCCGCTGTGTAATTCTCCTCCATCTCCTGTTGCAAGTGCTCTTACTTCCACAACCGCTCTATAGTCAGAAGTTTCAAAGTGCTAATAAGCAGCACAGATTCCCAGGTTGCACAGCAGAATGTCTTTGTGCCAAATATACGGCTGCAAATTAAAAAGGAAGCTTCCTATTGCTGACAGGAAGTGTGAGTATGCATTGGAGAGCTCTGGATGATTAGCAGAGAAAACATTAGAAGATGTTAATAAACTGAGAACCACTCATACTGCTCCGTGGATGCTGCTGTGGCTTTTCTTCTTCTTTTTCTTCTTTGCCTTCTTTATAGTAGGGTCGCCAGAATTAGAAAGCAAAATATGACACTGGGCACGTCCTAAAATATTCTCGTTGTTTATTTGTAGTTGAAACTTAACTGGGAATCTTGTACTTTATCTTGCAAAGCTATTCATTTTTAAAGGACTTTGAGGTATTTCTGAAAATAATCTGCCCTTTCTCATCCTGAAGATTTTCATAAGTTCAAAGGAGGCATTAAAGAGTGTCTATATTATAAACGTCAAGACTGCCATGAAAACATGCCAGATATAGTGTGTGACACAATCCATAAATATGTGATAATTTTATTAAGAGGACAGATAACAAATAGGTTAGGCTTTGCAGGTCAAACTCTCTCTCCAGACTATCCTACTCTTCCTCTCTAGTGTGAGGTGAGTGTGACTATGGGCTGTTAAACTTCATTTACAAAAACAAGTGTTGGGCCGGAGGATTAGCTCAGTGGTTCCGGCGCCTGCCTCGCAAGCGCAAGGTCCTGAGTTCGATCCCCGGTAACCACATAGAATGCTGGGCGTGGAGACTCACGCCCACCAACAATCAACACCTCATACCACAGTGCCGGACGTGGTGGCTCACGCCTGTAATCCCAGCACTGGGGAGGCAGAGACAAGAGGATTGCTGAGTTCGCGGCGGCTTGCCTGGGCACCATAGTGAGCTCAGGGCCAGCCTGAACTACAAAGCGAGACCCTGTCTCAAAAAAAAAAAAAAAGTGTTAGGCTTACAGCTTACATTTTTCCAATGGATGTGCCAATGAAGCTGCACTTACATGGTGTTCCAGTGACATTGAATTTAACTTATTGGAAAATCAGTGCAACCAACTGGATATAACAGAGCTCCCTAAAAGTCATCAAAATAGCAAGATGGTTAAGATCTGAGCCATCTTATTCTGTAAAATGGTTGAGATTTGAAACATTAATTATAACTAAATTTAGTACTTCATACTATTTATATTGTTCATATTACAGAGAAATGCTGTCATTTAACCAAATTATAACTTTAAAAATAATGAAACTTAAGTTCTACAATGGTGGTGGGAACAGGGAATTCAAAGGTGGAAAATTTAAACAGGAGCAAGGAAACCCTGAAGAAGGCAAGTTGAAAGGCATCTTGTTCCACAAGGGCAGCTGAAAGGCAGACAGATAACAGGATATGGCTGGAAGGATAAACAGACAAGACTGGAGTTGTTTCCATGACTCATTCCCGAGCCACAGTAACCAGAGAGGCATAGAGACTGATTCAAAGTGGATGCGGGGAAAGTGAACACCACAGGCAGAGCGAGGGACAAAAAGGGCCAAGGACCGAGAGAGGAGGAAGCCGCGTGGTGTCTCAGATACCTTCCTTGGCAAGATGTGTGGAAATTGCAGACCTCAGAGATTGGTTTTATCTATGATCTCTTGCCAACAACTACTTGTTTGCCATAGGAGGGTAAAGTCAAAGATGGCATGTGTACCTTCTTTATTGTAAGCATGACTTGCTGTCTAAGGAGTTGAGTCTGCAGGGAAGGATTCAGGCATCCATTTAAAATCAATCATGCATATGACACCAGTGATGTATTTTTAGATAAAAATGTTTCACTTACTAAATTTTAGAAACAGAGATCCAAGAGCACACTGAGCTTTAAAAATCACATATTAAATAAGGTTTTTCCCTTTTTCATCAGCATGAAATCCAGAATAAAACAGATATCACATTATCTGTGAAAATGACTGAAATGAAGGAGATTGTTGTCATCAAATGGATATCCCCATGACAACCAAATTCTGTATACACAAGAGAGTGGACAGAATGAATGAATAATGGATGTACCCAGAACATATTCTGAGGACTCAGATTCAGTCTGATGTCATGAGATGCTTAGAAGTCTAGGTAACAGCACTGATCAAAGTTCTAGTTTCACTTGAATTTGCTAATTTAGGAGATAAAACTCTTCCCAAGTTACAGTGAAAAATTTAGAAGCAGTGCATTAAGAAGCTTTAGCTACTGCTTTGTTATCATAAAAATGATAAAAGAGCTATCATAATAGAATTTATACACTAGGATCAAGATGAATGTATGAAACAAATTTCTGTGATATTTTGTATTTGTCACACTAAAGTACAGTATAAAAAAGAAACTTCATTCTAGATAATCCCAAAAGAAAAGAAATGTATCTTGCTGGAGATATAATCACCAACCTTTACTGAGCATTTTTAAAGTGTCAGACAAAGGAAAATGATATTATTAGTGTCTCTTATTTTCATACGGAGAAAATGAAGCATGGAAAACCTACAAAAACACAACCAAGAAGCAGCAACTAAAGGATCTGATGCAAGCTATCTCATTCAAAAGCCTGAGCCTAGACCAAAAGATTTTCTTTGTGCCCACATGGAAATATCTGGTCGCTCATCACCAAAGTATCAACCAGTGTGACCTTCATTGATTAATATTTGGAGATGTGGATCTTACTCTGTGTGCAGATAGTCTCTCTCTTCACCCATGACCTTGGTTTTGGCCAGAAGGGTGACCCACCTGTGTCATCTACCAGGACATATTCTTTCAGAGTTACCAGATCTCGCTGGCCAGGCCAGTATCTCCTCTGTGCAGTGTGAGGTCACCACTGCCTAGGCCCTGGATGTTCACAGAAGGGATTCCAGTTTCCTGACTAAATCATTCACGGCACAATCACAATTTAAAGAAGCTCTATTGAAAACATAGGCCTTAAACTTGCAGGACAGCAATAATTGAGAGCTGCTTAGAAAGGCAGCACCCCAAATCCAACCAAGAGCTACTTCCTCAGTATTTTCGAGTGGAGACTCAGGAATCTATATCTTGATAAGATCTCCAGGTGAATTGTAAACACCTTAACATGGAAGAAACATCCACTAAGGGTACTTACTTGCTCTGACCATTATTCTCTGTACAACAAAATGTGTCTGAACTGGGCTTTTCCAGCACCCACGTCACATTCCCAGGAACCCAGGACAAAGCATACTTGCTGGGAGTAACCACACTTGAACATGCCGAGAAATATGCAGAATCACAATGAATGTTAATAAATATATATAATGTTGATAAATGCATAGAAGCTATGGTCCTTCCCCCCTTTGGGGCTGTCAGTTTCCTTAGACTCCCAAAAAAGGCTTCATTCATCCTGGAATCAGCAAGGTCACAGTTACCAGTCACCCACTGGCTTTAGGGTACTGCATAGCATAAGTAATTCAGGGTGAGACAAACAAATAATGACCCACAGAGTTCAGGTCAGTCCAGTGTAAGATGAAGAGAGTCATGAAGCTCAAAGTCAACTCACAAATTTGCAAGACTTTTGGTTCTTTTATCTTGTTTGTTTTGTTTTGAGACAGATTCTTGCTACATAATTTGGGCTGGCTGTAAACTCTCAGCAATCTGTTTACCACAGCCTCTGGAGTGCAGGGATTATAGGTATCATCCAACCAACATGACAAACTTGTGCTAAAGAAACCCTACTCTTGCCCCATTCTATCAGTTTATTCGATAGTGCTCTGCAATTATGTTTTTCTGAATACTTATTTATGGCATGGCACATAGACATGGCAGAGGAGAAATAGTTCATGGTGGGCAGAAGGTATCAAAGTAAGCAAATAAGAACAGTAGCTTCTCTCTGTCTCTTTTATATTCTAAGTAGGCCCCCATGGCAGAAAGCACTCACACTCAGAACGATGCCAAGACAATCAGTGGACTGATTTAGTAATGACACACCCTTAATTCTAGAACCACGTGCTCTAGATCCAGCCACTTCTGAAAAAGGCCCACCTATGACTGTATGAGTCTTTGGGGGATATCTAGACACAAGCCATGAGAGCCCAGTACCAAAGTCCTATTCTGACAAACAGGTTTATGATCTAATTGAAGGGCTGCCATCCATAAGTGCATAAGTTATACAAAGGTAGTATATAAACATACAAGGCATTAGAATCACCAATTATTTCTATTGCAAACTACATGGAAGTGCTACCTAAGAAGAAGCAGGGGATATTTTTCTTGAGCAAGTCCCAGAAAACAATTCATGATTAAAATAGAAAATAAATTTGAGCTGCAAACAACCACAATCAGGGGTCCTCCATGAAGACTGCAAAGAAATCAAATAGTTCAACTCTTGATTTCTCAGAAGTGGTTAGTATAGATATCTTTTTTTTTTTTTTTTTTTTTTTGAGACAGGGTCTCGCTTTGTAGTTCAGGCTGGCTCTGAGCTCACTATGTAGTCCAGGCAAGCCTGGAACTCAGCAATCCTCCTGTCTCTGCCTCCCGAGTGCTGGAATTACAGGCGTGAGCCACCACGCCCGGCACTGTGGTATGTGGCATTGATGGCTGGTGGGCGTGAGTCTCCATGCCCAGCATTGTATGTGGTTACCAGGGATCGAACTCAGGACCTTGCGCTAGCGAGGCAGGCACTGGAACCACTGAGCTAATCCTCCAGCCCAGTATAGATTTCTTTTAAATTTAGAATTACTTTTATTCCTATGTGCTCATCTTGTACTAAAGATTTACCCCACCTGTCTCCAGATCTCACTTCCTTCTTGTCTATCTCTATATCTGTCACTCTATTCTTAAAGTTTTTGCATCTCTCTCCTGTGATCACACAACTTATTTTAGATCTGGCCAGAGTTTTCTCAGAAGGTTCCAATCTGGACTCCTAGCACCCAGAAATCAAAATCATTTTACATTCTGGACAAAGCAAGAATGAGAGACTTGGAGAGCTGGGGATGACATGAAGGCAGATTCCAAACATTAGTGGGTTCAGGAATGATAGAGGTCAAAAGGGGACAAAATTCAAATAGGTAAGAAATGAGCCAATACATAAATATATTAGCAAAAGTCTAGCTGATCAGGGAGAAAAAAGATCTTATAAAAGGAAGTATAGGACTTGGCAAGATCCAGACCAAAAGATCTCAATTAATGTACATGTACCCAGTCCCCACAATGAATGGAATCACTATGTACTGCAAACATGTATTGATAAACATTATTTTTAAAAATTAAATAAACATAGAAATGAATGTTTGCTCTTGTGTGAGAAACTCAAACATAAATGAAGAGCAAAATAAAAGATAAGAGAAAATCAGGGAAAATATATTTTTTTACATGAGAAAGGGATGACAAGATAGACAAAGAAGTAGAAAGGAAGGGAGCATAAAACATGAAGATGTATGCATGTACCAACTATGTACAGTGAATGTTATCATCATATATCACATACATGTACTAATAAAAATATAAAAAAGTATTTGAAACTGGTTCAAAAGGCCATCTTGGTGCCTGATTAATTCAGTGGTCCCCAAGCCTAGACAACATTGGGATAGCTTGGAGCCCTATTTAAATATCAGCATCTGAAGAGACCCTGAGAGATTCTGCTTCAACAGGTTCAGAGTAAGGCTCAGATAATAGTTTAAGAAAAGTAAAAACATAAAATTAACCTTTCTCAAGGTGGCTGTAGGATGCTGCCAATCTGGTGAGCTATTGCTCTAGGCTATTCTGTTTCTTGTCGTATCCTTTTCTGTGGTGCAAATAATAGCACAAATCAATATTAGCCGAGAGACAAAGCTGGCGCTCACCACTTCCTCATCTCGAATTCACCTCAGAAAATAGCTGTCTCCTTCCATATGTACCATCCACACAAACTGGAGAACGCTAAAGCTCCAATTAATTTGCCCTCGATTTACCCATCGTCCCATCTATACTCCGTCTCCTGGCAGCATTTCACACTATGGTGAGAATCTCGTTTTTTGAAACCTTTCTTCTTTCCCGTTTGGCAGAATTCCTCCCCTTCTTCAGCTCCATCTGATCCCCGCTCAAGTGGCTTCCTCGGCTCTGCCCCTATGCCTTATGTTTTTCAGGACTTCCGAGCTCATCCAGGACCTTTCTCGAGAGGTCCAAACTTTTTCATTCCTGTAGTTAGCTCAACCCACTTCCACAGTATCATCTTCAACCTCCTCCTAAGAAAACACCCAGTGTTTGTATCTCCTTCTGTCCTGGGCCTCAACTTCCTATTTAGCACATCTCTGCCTAATTCATTGCAAACCGAGGGTGCCTGGAGCTCGCGGGGCCGCCTCCCTGAGATGAGAGGTTAGTTAGCTTTTGTGCAGGACCTGTTGCTCTGTGCGCTGTCATGGGGCACCATAGCCCTGGAGTCGTCAGCTGCTGAGAGTGAAGTGAGCCCGCTGAGCCTCCCAAGCTCACCAGCGCAGCCTCAGGGCTTCTCCTCTGTCCTGCTAGCAGCAAAGCAAGAGCTTCCGGTAGATGGACTTGAATGTGATGTCAAAGAATCAGAAATTAGAAGAAGTGTCTTTTGCTGGGGCCTTTGCCTACTTCCGGGTTTCTCTCCGCACAACTACTATACCAAAAGACAAGGGAAAATGCTCATATAGTTACTATTCATTTGATGTTTTCCTTCATCTGATGCTTTGTACTTTTAACCAGAATTTTTTTTTTTTTTTTTTTTGAGACAGGGTCTCACTTTGTAGTTCAGGCTGGCCCTGAGCTCACTATGGAGCCCAGGCAAGCCGCCACGAACTCAGCAATCCTCCTGTCCCTGCCTCCCGAGTGCTGGGATGACAGGCGTGAGCCACCATACCCGGCATTGTGGTATGCGCTGTTGATTGTTGGTGGGCGTGAGTCTCCAGGGATCGAACTCAGGACCTTGTGCTTGCGAGGCAGGTGGCGGAACCACTGAGCTAACCCTCCAGCCCTTAACCAGAATTTCAATATTTATTTTTGTTTACTTCAAATACTTATGTAAGGGAGTATAATTCATTTTCCAATTATTTAGCGACACAAAGTTGATTTAGAGTTGTGCTTTTTTTATTTCTGAGATCATATTTATTTATTTATTTATTTATTTATTTATTTATTTATTTATTTAGAGACAGGGTCTCGCTTTGTAGTTCAGGCTGGCCCTGTGCTCACTATGGAGCCCAGGCAAGCTTTGAACTCAGCAATCCTCCTGTCTCTGCCTCTGAGTGCTGGGATTACAGACGTGAGCCACCACGCCCAGCACTGTGGTATGTGGTATTGATTCTGGTGGGCGTGAGTCACCACGCCCAGCATTGTATGTGGTTACCAGGATTGAACTCAGGACCTTGCTCTTGCGAGGCAGGCGCCAGAACCACTGAGCTAAATCTCCGGCCCTCTGAGATCATATTTATTAAAATATGCTACTCTTAACAAAGATTAATCATTAGTTGTATGTTCCAGTTTTATACATTTTCAGTGATTTTATCATGTGAGATAATACTTGAAAGTAATCCCTTTATTATTGGTTATTTTAAATTTTACAGCATTATTCTTAGCAGTCACATTGGTGACAGTACTGATAGTAGCAGGTGAATTATTTTCTTCAGTGAAATTTTTCCATAGTTTATAGGTCTATTTATAAAGTTCATCCTAACATTTTATATCTAATGTGAAAGAATACAAGAGTATTACAGCACTCCATTCTTTATTTTGAATGCAGTTATGAATAAGCAATAACTTGAAGATACATAAATTAAGTATCTGACTAATTGAAGTCTAAAGTTATATGAGTTACAAGCACAGGAGATACTTGCTTAATATTAAGTGATAATTATATAGATGGACGCACCATTTCATCTCTAATAAAGTGCAAACTCTTTCCAATTTATATTAAGACAAAAATCCAATTAGAAGGTTTGCAAATGTAATCCTTCCATTACTGAATATATTAACTTTGTCACATTAAAATAATCTCCCCAGTGTAAAATTTTAAATCAATTTCTGCCATAATTTCTTTTTGCTTACAAGTTAATATGCTTAATGTGCATACTGCATACAGCAACATTCAATAGGTCCCCCTCTTTGTTTCATGATTTTCAAATAAAACATCTTCACTGTGCACCATGTAAGCCTTGATAAAACTTGCCTATGAACCCTGACTTTCTCCAGGATATTTTTTTACTTAAATATTAACAAATTTTTATTTTTCAAAGATATGTTTACTTTTTTCAATTGAATTCTTTATTGGTACATTTTACATACAGCTCACAATCACACTCACCATTGGGGAATTTGTACCAGTATATGACACCAGTTAATTCTCATTTTTACCCATATCCCAACCCAACCCACAACCCCCACCCACTATATCCATGTGCTTTCTTTCTCTTTTCAAATCATATTTATTCTTTCCCCTCATTACTTTCCCCTACCACATTTCCTTTGAGTATTTCCTATTTCATAAAATCTATCATACATTCTAGAACTCCTTTATATCTACATACCAGAGAGAAGATATGATATTTACATATATGTGTGCCCTCTCCAGGATATTTTGACTTTTTTATTTTCTGTTTCAAGGAAAGCTCTAAACTGAAAACTTTAGGTAAGAAATATGTAGTCTAATTTGTGATAGAAAAATGTGATCCTTGAAATTTATTGCCCATTTCAAAAATAGGCTTTTTATAGATAATTAGTACAGAGAAGCAAATACTTTTATATTTATTTATATTTAAGACAAGCCCTTCCTATATAACTCACTTGCTCTTGAACTCAGTAACCCCCTGCCTCAGCTCATATAATCCTCATATTCAAGGATTATACATATGCATCACCATTGCTGGCTAGAAGCAAGTAATTTTCATGGATAACTTACAACTAGGAATGTTCTATATTTTGTTGTTAGTGCTGTTATTATTGCTTTGTTTTATAAAACAAGGACTCACTATGCAACTCAGACTGGCCTTGAAGCCCCTGTGTAACACAGGTGGGCCCCAAACTTGTAATTCTCCTTCTACAGTTTCCTAAGTGCCAGGATTACAAGTGTGTGCATTCCACACCCAGCAGAAATATCCTTTAGGCATTGAACCAAATAAAACATAGATGAAATATTCTGCATTTGGCTTTTCCCTGTAAGTTTTTAAAAAACTCCTCATGATAAATATGCCCAATGGGTTTCATTTGTTTTCCTGAGTAATAGTTTCTGGAAAGAACCAGAACTACCTAGCATATTCTAGCTCTGGTCAGTCCTAGAAGTTAGGCGAGGGCCCACCTGGTCTCCTATGATCCAAAGACATTACTGCCGACTACTACGGAATCTGCCAAACACTTTTATTGCTGTATCCAGTAGAAAAAGATGCAAATGTGCTGGGCTGGCATCACAGCTTCTCTCTTTGGCTAGCAAGAAAGAATACTCACTTGAAATTAATCACTTTGTATCTCCATTCCTGTTTTACATTTCTCCACTAGTGCAACTGGCAGTTTTTAACAGTATAGAATGATATAAAGTTTGAAATGAAGTCCAAACACAGACAGAATAATGTAATTAAATCAATAGAATTTTCAGGGTAAAGACTAAGAGTGTTGTTTTCCATGTGTGTAGTGTAGATTAAAATTTTATAAAACCAAACAGCAGGATTGCAAAAACTTTAGTCTTTGCTAAAGGAAGAGAAATATTTCTATATTTCCATCAATTAAAAAAGTCACAAGATGGGCTGGAGATTCAGCTCAGTGGTTCCAGTGCCTGCCTCGCAAGTGCTAGGCCCTGAGTTCAATCCTGGTAACCATATACAGTGCTGGGCATGGTGACTCATTCCCACCAGCCATCAATACCACATACCAAAGTGCCAGGCATGTGGTGGCTCATGCCTGTTATCCCAACACTCAGGAGGCAGAGACAGGAGGATTGCTGAGTTCGAGGCTTACCTGGGCTACATAGTGAGCTGAGCACCAGCCTGAACTACAAAGCAAGACCCTGTCCCAAAAAAGAAAAAAGTCACAAGAAAGTGAGTGCTCTGAATTTAGTCTCTGCAGATTTCCTAGAAGATAAGCCTCAGACTTGATGGATGCTCTGGAAGTTAGGGATCAATTCTGCACAGGTTTCCCAATGTTTATATTTTATCTCTTCTATAATGGAGATAGTGTGATATAGTAGCTAAGAGCATGAATAAACACTGGAATAGACAGCACAAAATTTTTGTCATAGCCCCTAATCAGCCAAGTGACCTCAAGAAGTTCATGTAGTCTTTTGTAATCTTAGTATTTTTTGGTACACTTTATTGGTATATTATATATACACATCACAATTACACTCCACATTGAGAATTTGTACCAGTATATGACACAACTTAATTCTCATTTTTCCCCCTCCCCTATCCACCTTACCTCCCCCTCCACCCTTATATACACAACTCTCAAAGTTGTTGACAGAATTGATTGAGGTATACCTGCTTAGGAATTGATGCTATGGGGCCAGAGATTTAGCACAGTGGCACCACACCTGCCTTGCAAGTGTGAGGTTGAGTTTGATCCCCAGTACCAAAAAAAAAAAAAGAAAAGAAAAGAAAAAGAAAAAATTGGCACTGTGTCTTACAAATAATAAATGTTCACATATTATTGTTTAGATCTAAAGTGTTCCTCAAAAGTTTCATGTATTCAGAGGTTGGGCTTTTAGAAGATGATTGAATTGAGGGAATGCTAGAGTTATCAATAGATTAATCTGTTGAATAATTCATAGTTGAATGTGCTATTAGAAATTGGGGCCCAGTTGGAAAAAGTGGGATACTGGGATGTGACCTAGAGAGGTGTATTCTTGTTCCCATTTCTGTTCTCTCTACTTCCTGGCTCCATGTGTTGAGCAGGTTTCCTCCTCTAGGCCCCTCCTCTACTATTCCATTCCTGCCCTGGAGCCAACCTAGCATGGACTGAGTCCTCTGAAACCACAAGTCAAAACAAACCCTTCTTCCTTCAGGTTGTAGGTTTTTTTCCCCAGTAACAGGAAAATGACTAATATTACTTTAAGTAGTTAGATATTATCTGGCTATAATTTTAGAAAGCACTGAAACTAGGAGAGAAGAGAATGAGTACTTTAACTTTAATATCCTAAATTATGGCTTCTTTCTTGCCAGTACTATCTTCTTTCATTTAACAACCAAAGGAGAGGAGCAGTTCCATCTGAAGTGCATGATTTTAGAAATTCAAAGATCTTCATGAGATGACCTCTTTCATTTCCTTCACTTACCCCTGATAAGGAAAATCTTTAATCATGCTTCATTTGTAAAGGTTTCTCTAACTCTTTCAGAAGAATAGCTGCCTTCCTCCCTGTTGTTAAAATAAGATAGTACATATCTTGGTATCTTAATAATAATAAGATACCTTATATCTTATTAATACCTTAATAATAAGATACTTATATCATAATATAAGTATATAAGTATATATACATATATATACACATATATGTACACATTTATATACACATATATATACATATATATACACATTATTGTCTTTGGCTAATTGTCTATTTATCTGTCTGTACTGATAGTATGTACACTCCTTAAGGTAGGAAACAATGAGTCACTTGTCTCTGTGGAGCTTATAAGTGTAAAAAACAGCTTTAAAATATGTGCTTTGGGAAAGCAAACACGGAGAATCTTTCTGACTGGTGATGCCAGTTGGTGTTTGGGGAGCCACGAGGGATGGTAAAAGATGGCCAAGCATTCTGTTTGATTTTCCATTGAAATGCCTTGGTGAAGAGACAGGATGTTCGAGAGCCCTCTTGGAGGAGCACATTTTTAAGCAGTAGCTTTTGAGAGCTCTTTTAGGACCTGTATCTGCTATCAATGACCATGCAGAGTTGATAATAAACTATCAAGAGATGGTCTCCACAGAATTTTATCTTTCCTTTCTCTCCTGAGAAATAAGGATTTTTTTTTAGTTTAAATATCATTAACGTCGTACGAGTTCAACAATAATGAGTCTTGTTCTACTTATAAAATCTCAAGACATAAAAATCAGTTAACTCAAAAGCTTATTTACATTGCCAAAATATAATAAATAAATTATAAAAACCATAATAAAGGTCATGATTAAGATCAGTACCATTAGTGGCAGAAATCTGAGTATTAATTTACACCTGGTGGGTATGGAAAATATAACATCCTTTATCTTTTGAGTGACTTGCTTTTATAAATTATTGGTGATGTTGCCACTTACTCTAACAAGTTTGGATCTTTTCTGAGGAATGTTAAGAAAAAGAAGTTGTGAGAGTGAAGGTGAAAATGCAGAAGGGATCCCAGAAAGCTGGAAAAGCCAGGAATGTGGAGATGTGAGGAGAACTGCAAGTGGTGAGCAGAGCCTGCCCAAGAGAGAAGGTCTGAGGGACACAACCAGTTCTGCTGCCTGGAGGTGGGTGTGGCCACAGTTGCTGCTTGCCACATCCTGCCCTGGGTACTCTGCATGGAGCTACATGATTCAATGTTTGCCCTCCTGAGCTTCAGTCTTGCTTTGGTTCCATTCTTTTCTACCTCCTATCTCCTTCCTTCTGGGATGGGAATGGTTATCCTGCACCTTTATCTGTCAGCAGAGTTTAACTTCTTGATATTTCACAGTAACACAGCTAAGAAATGGCCCTAAGTCTTGAGCGAGACTTTGACTTTTCATTAATAGTGAAACTGTTAAAGACTTTGACAATACTTAGAGGTGGACTAAATGCATTTTGCATAAAGGGATGATGGTGAGTCTTTGGGGGGCCAGAGGTGTATTGTTTATATCTAGATGTCCCCTCAAAGCCTTATGTCCTCATAGGTGCGGCTTTGGGAAAGCTACTGGATCATAAGGGCATGACAATTACCAGTGGATTAGACCACTGGTGAATTTATCTTTGATCTGCTATGTGGAAGTGAGATGTGGCCAGAAGACGTGGGAAAGATTAGCTCTTCCAGTTTTAGACCTCCATTTCTGCTCCCTGCAGCCACACCATGAGCTCCTTTTCTGTGATGCTCCTCTGCCATGCTGCCCTGCCCTGGAGCCCTCCAAGGCTGGATTGAAGCCTCTACAAACTGTGACCTAAAATAAACCTCCCCTCCTTTAAACTGTAGTTGTCAGGTATTTTGCCCCATCGATGAGAAAAGTAACAAAGACACCTACTGTAGCGCATGAAATAACCATGTCAAGAAAGATATAACTCATCTCTTCGTATTTAGAAAAAAAGAGATCGCTCTGCTTTCAAGTACAGCTTCATGTAATGCTAAAAAATATGTGATCAGATTTCTTGAATGATCTAAACCACAATAGCACTCCAACTCAGTCTACTTTTGGTAAGGAAACCAAAATAATAATTAGTTATCCTTCAAAAGCAAGAACCATTAAGTCCTATGAGTTCAATGAATTCCACTAAACACCAGAAGATAAGACTGGAGGGAAGACTTCAACATTTGACAGCCAAATAACATGATCCATCATCTCAGTAGGTCAAAAAAAAATCTCACAGTGATATTAATAGAATCAGAGAAGACATTTAACAAAGTTCAACCTCATTTACGATTTTTAAAAAATCCTCTCGGCAAATGAAAAATTTTCCTTAACTTGGTAGCAAACACCTATTTTATTTTTTATTGAATTCTTTATTGGTACATTTTATATAGAGCTCACAATCACCCTCAACACTGGGGAATTTGTACCAGTATATGACAGAGGTTAATTTTTATTTTTATCCATATCCTAACCCACCCACAACCCCTCATCCCTTATATACATGCTATTTCTTTTTCTTTCCAAATCATATTTATTCTTTCCCCTCATAATGCTCCCCCACCACATTCCCTTTGAATATTTCCTATTTTACAAAATATATCCTGCATTCTAGAACTCATTTACATCTACAGGTTCTCATGCCAGAGAAAAGATACAGTATTTACATATCTGGGATCTATTTATTTCCCTTATTAGTGTGTCCTCAAGGTGTATCCATTTGCAAATAAATGAATGAAACTTTTCGTTCTTTATGGCAGAGTAATACTCCATTTTACATATTAAAAATAACACATCTACTTTATCCATTCTCCAGTCGATGGGCATCTGAGTTGTTTCCAAGACTGGGCTTTCACAAACTGAGTTGCTATTAACATGGGTGCACATATGACTTTATAATGTGAATTTTTAAATTCCTTTGGGTATATTCCTAGCAGAGGGATAGCAGGATCAAATGGGACCTCTAGTCCTAGTTTTCTGAGGAATCTCCACACAGATCTCCACAATGGTTGCACAAGTCTACAATCCCACCAACAGTGGAGAAGGGTTCCTTTCTCCTCACAGCCTCGCCAGCATTTATTGCTGGTTGATTTCACAATAGTAGCCATTCTTTGTGGAGCGGGATGAAATCTCAGTGTTGTTTTCATATGCAACTCTCGAATGACCAGTGATGTTGATGCAAACACCTATTTTAAGAGAGAAAAATGCACAGTCCTGACAGTGAAGATGATTCTTAGCAATGAGTTCAGAGCTTTCCCACTGGCATTAGGAAGTCCTAGCTAATTCAGCAAGATGAGAAAAGAAAAAGAAACATATACAAATTAGTAAGGAAGAAATAAAGCATCTTTTCCAACAGGTTATTGTTGATGAAGAAAATCTGAAAGAGTCAAAAACAACAAAAATTCCTGGAACTAACCAGTTAATTACACCTGGATCTCAGAATACATGACTAATAAGTTAGAATTTGAAATCATACTATCCATTTCTTTTAGTGTCTCCTCACCTTAAATATAAAATATAAATTTAGTAAATTAGCTATGAGAACTTCATGAATAAAACAACAAAACTCTGATAACAAGTATCAAGAAAAAAAACTAAATAAAGGTTTCTTTATTCATAGATAGAACACAATATTGTCAAGATAGTAATGCTTCCAAACTGAGCAATCCCAAATAAAGTCTCTGCAAGTTATTCTGTGAATATTATTGAAAAGTTTCTTTTATTGCACAAAATATTCGGAATAACTAATTCAGTGTTGAAGGAGAAAGTCAGAGGATTGGCATTACTTTACTACAAGGTTTATTACAAACCTACCATAATCAATACCATGGATCAGTGTTTTAAGAAAAAAATAAATAGATAATGAAGCAAAATAGATTCCAGAAATAGATCTGCACAAATATTGTTAATTGATCTTAGGCAAAGACACAAAGGTGACACAAAAAAAGATAATAGTTTCCACAAATCATTCTGCAAAATTAGTAAAAACCTGCAAAATTTTTTTAAAAGAACTATAAACAGATCTTATGCTGCTTACAATGATTACTTCCAAGTGTATCATATGCCCAAATAAAAAAACCACAAAATTATAAAACTACTCTAAATTATGTAAAAGAAAATGTAGGGTTTGTTTTTTGTTTGTTTGTTTGTTTTGTTTGTTTTTTGACACAGGGTCTCGCTTTGTAGTTCAGGCTGGCCCTGAACTCGCTGTGTAGCTCAGGCAACCCTTGAACTCAGCAATGCTCCTGCCTCTGCCTTCCGAGTGCTGGGATTACAGGTATGAACCAACCACCACACCTGGCACTGTGGTATGTGGTACTGATTGCTGATGACTGTGAGTCACCACATCCGATATTGTCGTATGTGGTTAGCGGGGATTGAACCAGGGACCTTGCACTTGCCAGGCAGGCGCTGGAACCACTGAGCTAAATCTCTGGCCCAAATGTAGGTGGTTTTGCGAATAGTGATGACTTTCGAGATATAGCAGAGGGATGATCCATGAAAGAAAAAGAATTGATAAATTGAACTACATTAAAATTAAGTTTTTGCCATGCAGAAAATTTCTTTGAGAAGATAAGCCATATCCTGAGAGAAAGTGCTTGTAAAATAAAAATATAAGGGACTATTATCCTGAATATAGAAAGAACCAATAGAAAAATGTACTTAATTTTTTTAATTGAATTCTTTATTGGTACATTTTATATACAGCTCACAATCACACTTAACATTGGGGAATTTGTACCAGTATATGATACAAGTTAATGCTCATAAAAATGGGCTTAATTTTAAAATGGACAAAACATATGAACAGAAACATCATTTACAAAGACATACAGGTGACAAATAAGCACATGAAAAGATGGTCAACATCATAGGTCATTAGGGAATTGTAGTTTGAAACAATGAAATACTCCTACATACCTATTAGAAAACAGAAATGAAAGACACTAACTCTAGCACACACTGGTTGGGGTATGGAGCAGTCAGAGCTCTCATTCTTTGTTGATAGGAATGTAGAATCATATATGATTATATAATCATATAAATGTAAATCAAAATAAAGATGATCTGGCAGCTTCTCACAAAACTGAATATAGTCTCATCATGAGATCTAGCAATCATTCTCCTTGGTGTTTACCTAAGTAAAGTGAAAACTTATATATACACAAAAGGTATGCAATGGATCTTTATAAAGGTTATATTCCTAATTGCCAAAGCTTGAAAGCAAACATTATGCCATGTCCATCAGTAGATGAGTGATAAAAAATGCTGTATCCCCACAAGGGGGTATCATTCATAAAAAGACAGGCCATAAAAAGACAAGCCATAAAAAGACAGGCATGATATTTAAATTCCTGTTACTTTGTGAAAACAGCCAATCGCCCTGGATGATTCCAATTATATGACATTCTGGAAATGGAGATAATAAAAACAATGTGTTGGGAGTATTAGGGTGGAGGGAGGATGAAAAGGAGATGCACATTCTTTTTGGCATCATACAAAATGGTGAACACATGGCACTACCTTTCTTTCTGTAGTATGTACAACACCAAATGTGAACCAAAATCTGTAGCGTGGATGTGTCCATGTAGGATCATGGACTCCTCAAATGTACATGTGGTGTGTGGGGAATTTGACAGTGGAGGACTGTGCATGTGTGGAGACAGGAGTGTGTAAGAATTCTTTTTACTTCCCATTTATTTTGCTGTGAAACCAAAGTTTCTCTAAGTAATAAAAATGAAGTTGATTAAATAAAATCATTAAGTGATGCCCATTAGGTGCTATGATGCTCTGTAGACTTGTACTTAAGAATTAGTACAATAAATGAATACAGGAAATATAGATCAAAGGCTGAGAAATTTGCTAGCTAGTGCCTGACTCCTACCAATGGCACTACAAAATAGAAGGATTTGTAAATGTTATCAAACAAATTGTAACAAATTTAAAATAATGGTTATTATATGTACACAATTTTCTACCTGTCATAAGGCATAAAATGTTTTATTCATATTTCTCTTTATCTACAGTATATAGACATGTTATACCTGCAAAACTGGCCTCCAGAGCTGCATATCTCTAACTAATGTGATGCCAAAACAATTAGTACATACTGGCAGACTCCCAACGGGAACTCATTAATCTATAAATGTTTTGTATGCCTTAAACTGAAAACACTAGCAGTATAGGCTAAAACTATAAAACCTGAAAATGCAGATGAGTCGATGGTCAATAGCAGCCTTCTAACATCTGGCTGTGATAACTGACGGTTCTGCTTTAGTACAGTGATTAAGCCACAGCTTCCTCTTTTTCTTTCCTTCTTAATTTTCCTTCCTAAGAAAATTCTTGGTAACTTTCCTGAAACTTATACATCCTTTAACTTGAGATTCTAACATATAAACACACGTATGTATTTCCTAAGAAGAAAGCTAATATTTTCACATGTAACATTTACTAACATCTTGCAGGTCACCAGTGTCTTACAGAATTGAATTTAGAAGACATACTGAATAAAAGAGGAGTGTTCTATGAACACTATGTTCTATGAACAGAACGTTAGTGAACCAGCTGACAAACACTGACAGGAATGCCAACAGCGACACTTTCTAAGCCATAGGGTCTCACCTTTTCTCCTAAGAAAACAGTGCTGGAAATAGTACATACCATATTCCAGCAAAAGTTGTTGGTGTATATTTGCATGCTGAGCACGTTGAGATTGGCAGAAATTATTTCACCGGTTCTTGAAGACAGAATCTTCAAGTAATGATTGACATTGGATTTACTTCTCAGTACTCCATTTGTGTTACAGTTGGATAGATGGAGTTCTGAGAGTCTCCAACCTATCCAACCAAAGGCTTTCCTCTTCCATCTTTACAACCATGCTGGTCAGAAATATTTTCCACATTAAGGAAATGGGAGAAGAAATTACTTTGTATGCCTACTTGATGGCAGATACCATATTTATTTCCACTTGTACTATCTACAAAATTAATGGGATTGAAATGTTTTAAAAATAACAGGAAAAAAACAAAAAGATTCCAGAATCATAACTTGTGGAGTACATGAAAAGCACTATCAGGAGGCCAAGGGGAATATCAGTGCACTGTGAACTCCTGTCATTCACTGGGATAGATGATTATGTGACAGAGTGTCATAAAAATGTTCTGGGTTTTATATCTCCATGCCTTCCAATCCATAGATTTACTTCAAATGAAGTTTCAAATGCTGAAATAGAAGGACTTTGAAAGCTATTTTCTTATTGTATAATAAGTTTATTTCAATACTAATTGAATTATATGGCTTTAACATAAATTTGTGCTGTTGATACAAACAAAATTACATAGATGTTAGCTGGGGGCAACAATTGATTAAGGTTTCACTGTAGATACAAAAGATTTTTTTAAAAGCAAAATTCTATCTTAGAGAGCTGCTCAATAGCTATTTACCATTAAAAGCATTACACTTACTTAGTCTTTTCTATGATTTAGTCATACATTAGTGAATACTTAACATCATAATTTAAACAATTCAATCCTGCAACAAATATTCATTTGTTTAAAAATGTCAGGAGTGGGCCAGAGATTTAGCTCAGTGGTTCCGGCGCCTGCCTCGCAAGCGCAAGGTCCTGAGTTCGATCCCGGTAACCACATAGAATTGCTGGGCGCGGTGACTCACGCCCACCAGCCATCAATACCACATACCACAGTGCCGGGTGTGATGGCTCACGCCTGTAATCCCAGCACTCAGGAGGCAGAGACAGGAGGATTGCTGAGTTCGAGGCTTGCCTGGGCTACATAGTGAGCTCAGGGCCAGCCTGAACTACAAAGCGAGACCCTGTCTCAAAAAAAAAAAAAAAATTAGGAGGTAAAACTTAATAGTATAACTGTATCAAAAAGGATTCCCCAGCCCTACTTCAGAGAAAATATGGAGTGGAAAGTTATAAGAAACAATCAAATGTGTGCTTTGCCATCTTTGGTATGAATCATCTGTTTTCTTGAAATAAATGACACATATTTCACTTCCAAAATTAAAACAAGTAAATGCTTTTACTCCAAGAATAAAAAAATGAATACCCACTACTATTTCAGAAAGTTTCATGATATCCATTCCCTAGAAGTGGTTTCATAGGGTATTATCTACATGTTTACTCAACAGAGTTCTAGCTGTACGTTTATTTTGAAGCTCCTAACTTCTTCTGATTAGAAAGTCTTCAGTTTTGTGCTGTATCTTACCTTAGGAAGGCTGTATTCCGGGAACGCATCGCCTTTTTCAGGCAGTGTTCTGACCCTGAGGAGCAATTAAGAAAGCCCTCGCCTCCACTGCTTTGCGAAATGTTCTTGGTGCCCTCTGCTGCATGCTTCTGGCTATTGTACGGGTAACTTCTCTAGCCAGCAGGAGTCCTGGAAACTACAAAGGGCTGACCTCCCCTGGATTAATATGCAAACCCAGGTGTGAAATACATTACAACTTTGTGACACAGAAAACTCTTGTCGTGATTTTAAAAATAGTTAACAACAATGATTATTCCTGTGATAATATATTTAATATACTCCAGATTTTCTATATTTAAAGTTTCTGTTGTGATATGTTCATCTAGTGACTTATCGTTAGCTTCAGCTCTTCTAAAGTGAATCTATTCTCTTTGTTTCTTACACAAATGCTGCATCTCTTGTATTGGAAGCACCAAAAATAGTTTAATGATGCCACTAATCAATTTGATTGAGAGATATGCACATTTTTAAATTAAAGTGTTTCTTATTTAAACAGAAATAAAAAGGCAAATGTAGAAAACAATCAAAATTAAATAAGCCCATTGTCCTGAAGAGTACGAATTGGTACGAATTGGTAGCTACTAAGTGGAGAGGAACGATTGCTTATGATTAGATTATTCAGATAAGCAGGGAAGCTCACATCCAAGATGAAAACCTGACTGACCAACCACATGTCAATCCTGTAGACGTGGTCTGGAACTTCTCAACACTGCTTCTGCACTAACCTAACCTGTACCCTTTTGCTTGTTTTTCACATGAGCTACGACCTGGTGTACATTAGCATAGAGTTATCAACCATCACTGACGTCCATTCTGTGCCAAACTGCGCCCTCCTTCTCGGTGTGAGAGCCCTGAATCCCCCTGAGACTGAGAAGCAGAGAGACTTGACTGTTCCTCCAGAGCTGCTCAGTTCTGCTTGCCCTCTGTGCTGCCCTCAGATCTGTGGCAAGGGGCTTGGTGATTTCCACAAGATTTTCTTCTTTTGTAATAAGAATGGTGAATTATATTCTAGGGATATAATTTCATAATTTAATCCTTAACAGTCTAGTTTATTATCTAAAATATCCTGGTATAAAATGCTCACAGATGACTGATCCAGTCTAGAGCTCTTAAACTAGCAACCAGTAACAGTTCCTCTGAAGCAACCCCATGAGCTCATTTTTCTTTTCATTCCAGAGAATTACACCTTTCTTTCATCTCATCTACAGACAATTCTGATCTGCCAGGAAATGAAAATATTCAAGAATTCTATTCTCTGAAGTTTCTATGGTCATAGTTTCCTAAAAAGTACACAAGCCATCACCTCAACACTTTAAATATAGCAGACTGTGTGATAATGCAAGAAGCATTTGTGTATAAAACAAATCATAGTTGCAAACTGTTAAAGAAATTAGAAGCAATTATCTAATGCACAGTTGCTTATGAGATATGTAGTGAAACCAGTCAAACAAGTCTATCTAACTCCACATTTTTCAGGAAACTATACATACAAATGTTTAGAGAGCATATAAAAGTTGGGGTCAAATCCAGGATATTCATGGGTCTTTGTCAGTAAAAGGATTATTCTGTTCAAGAGCTTGACCAGGAATAATTTTCACCTACAAGCCAATTGAATTCTTGGAAGCTCCCTCTTAGTTTGGTCATCTGCCTTCTGTGTTGACATACTTAGTGTCTAATCTAGAACACTGTGTGTGGTATGCAAGAACATTTTGCTATCCCTTTCTAGGTCCCATGTTAAACTGTGACTTGGTCTTTCTCTCCTGATCTTCCTCCATGTACCTTTCAGACTCTCCATCCTACCATCTCCTCGTTCACACTTCTATCCTACCTTTTGGAAGACAGAGGACTCAAAACATTCCGAAAAGAATAAGAATACAGTCAAGAAATAAATTCGGGGGCCAGAGATTTAGCTCAGTGGTTCTGGCACCTGCCTCGCAAGTGCAAGGTCCTGAGTTTGATCCCCATAACCACATACAACAATGCTGAGCGTGGGCATGGTGACTGACACCCACCAGCAATCAGTACCACATACCACAGTGCTGGGTGTGATGGCTCACACCAGGAAGGAAGGAAGGAAGGAAGGAAGGAAGGAAGGAAGGAAGGAAGGAAGGAAGGAAGGAGGCAAGAAAGCCACCCACAGCAAACTGAAAAGAGCCCTGGGAGTGACTCATAGGCTCAGCTGAGGGCCAGGAGACCTGAATTAAAGTCTCTACCGTCCGCTGTCTGGGCACCCTGGACAAGTCATGGCCCTCTCTCCCCCAGTCTCAGTTCTACCCTTTGGGCGATGGGAGAGTCTCTTTTAGTCTAAGTTTCCTGAAAAGTGCAGCCTGAGGTAAGAACTTAGGTGCAGGTGGTTCATTAGGAGGATGACTTCAGGCAGCTGGCAAAGGAATGAGAGGAAAATGATGGAACTGGCCTCCAGGGAAGCCCCCGGACACAGGTGTGGGCTCAGCCCGGGGGAGCTCTGGAAACTCCCTCAGAATCAGAATCCGCCCCAGAGACCTCCACAGGCAGCTGGGGCCATGCACAGAGCCTGGCCTCTGTGTGGATGGCGGCCCCCACCCTCCCAGGGTCCAAATGGAACTGCACCAAGAAGCAGGTGATGCGGAGTGTGGAAGACCTGCCCACTACTGGGAGCTGCCCACCCTCTTCAGGAGACTCCTGGGCCCACCGCAGGAGATAGAGAGCAGACAGAGAAGCCGTGACTCGGCACAAGACAGGGAGCTGGGCAGGGAGCAGGAAGGGTAATACAAGTACCTGTGCTGCCAGACCAGCGGGGGTGGGGAGGGCAAGTCTGACCACAGCTGCTGCCCGGAGCCCCGCACCGAGCGGGCAGGTGCTAGATGCTGTGTCACTGGCACCTCCAGCATTCCCAGGGACATGGCTCGGACCCAGGATCCAGGCTCAGAAACAACTCTCTAAGGTGGGGCTGAGGGGCAGGATGAGCCCCTCCCCCAAGTGAGACTCACTAGCATCTCCCTGTCCTCTGATCTCAGTCCCACTCATGGATTCACTGGGCTTCATGTCCCTCCTGTATTAACTCATATGCTCTTTCATCTGCTATTTGCATACCTCTAGGGATGTAGCGCTCGCCACCTTGTGGGTGTGGAGAAACACCTTGTTGTGGTGGCCTTGATCCAAAGTAAGTCATTTCACCACTTTGAACTCAGTTTCTTCCCCTAAAATATGAAAAATAGGCTGTAGCAGGGGTAGGGAAGGTGACATACTTCTATTGAACAACAGCAGGAAGTGTTAAATTAGGTGAGGAAGGTAGCATAGTAATCACCACGTGTATTTAGTCTAACACAAACTTAAATGCAGCCAGGTGTGATGACACACACCTGTAATCCCAGCACTCTGGAGGCTGAGGCAGGAAGATTGCATGTTCAAGCCCAACCTTGTGAGAACTTGTCTCAAAATAATAAAAAAAATCTAAAAGACTTGGAGATGTAGCTCAATGTGAAGTCCCTGGGAACTGAAGTCCTAGTACCAGAAAGAGAAAGACAGAGAGAGTAAATATATTCAGATATCTTATCTCATAATCACTTATTTTTACCACACATGTCTCTTTATTGCCTTGGCTTTCAAGATGTTTTACACTAATTTCATGCTTAAGATTGTGACAGTCACTTAGTTTAAGGTTCTGGAACAAACATCTCTCCTCCCCTCCAACTTTACTACCTTCTTTGATTTCTAACTTCTGTGAGGTAGTCTAATATTCCTTATGGGTATATTTCCTGATGTCCACATACTCAAGCAGAAGCATTTATGGTCACATTTAGATGCCCATAAGTGAATCAAGCCTGCTGAAAAGTTTTGTTTGGCTTGTAGAATGTTTAATACAAATTTGGATCAAAAATTTTAAATAAGGCCGGGCGTGGTGGCTCACGCCTGTCATCCCAGCACTCGGGAGGCAGAGACAGGAGGATTGCTGAGTTC